>JAINUG010000584.1:0-137171 GCA_029706075.1 Aldrovandia affinis
AATCCCCAAGTACCCCTACCCATAATATATATATAGGCCTATATATACATATATAGGCCTATATATACCTATATATACATATATATATAGGCATATACCTCACGTGTAAGCAGCCTACACAGATATTTTGATTTTTTAAAAACATTTTATTAAGATTCACCATTAATAATTACAAAAAATATTTTGATAAATAAAAAATTATAATTTAAGATTCATCATTAATAATTACAAAACAAAGCCAGCAAATCTGCAGGAAATAAGAGCCCAGGGTCTGGCATCTAACATTTCAACTTGAAATGCTTTTATTTTGAGGTTTCAAAAAACATTTCCAAGTACCCCCTGGGTTGAGAAACAATGGTATAAGGTACAGCTAGGGTGACCAGGTCCCAACCAACCAAATGTGGGACAAAGAGGATGTTTGTGTGGGACACGTTACCAATGCTTCGAGGTAGTCTAAAATTAGATATAATGTCTATCCAACTTAAAAAATAAACATTTCTATTCTGCCCCTTAGCTCGTAACATCTCTATGCTTTGCCCTCTGGTTGATTCAGTAGCACCCAATAGACTATGCAGATAAAAAACTTAACAAATTATATAACAAATATATTTGAAGGCAAATAAAACAGAGGAGCTCACAATAAAGTCTGTAGTTTTCAAGAGGTCTGACCAAGTCAACTTCACTGCAGTCCCAAGTTAGTCTCTTGTCTTGAGGCACAAGTCTCTAGCCAAGTCCCAAGCCTAAATGTAGATTACAAAGTCATGCCCAATGTCCAGTCTCAAGCCTAAATATAGAGCAGCAAGTGAAGTCAGAGTCCAGTATCAATTTAGTATCTTAATGAAATAAAACTAGCCTAAACGTAACTAAAACAGCAGGCATTATTCACTTCAAGTCTTTATAAATGCATTTATTAAGCCAAATCAAACTATGCATTTCTTTTAAAAGTAGGCACAAAATAAATTAATAGATCAAATAAAACCAGAAATACAAATCAAAGCTGGTCAGGAGGGAACAAAAACAAAAAATTTAGATACTGTACATAAATAAAATATAACATCTTTTCTGTTTTGTCCATCACAGCAACAACTGCAGGCAGGCCCACACAGGCTATGCACTCCCAGCACCAAGGAAAGCACCTGGCTGAAATATTTTCAATTTTGTCCATCACAAATCTTTTCAGTTTTCTCCATCACAGCAACAGCTGCAGGCGGAGGCCCCACACACAGGCTATGCACTCCCAGCACCATGGAAAGCACCTGGCAGTGAAACAGAAACACAAGAATAGCAGCACCGTATTAAAATCTAACACCATATTGGCCCACAATATCCTACTCTATATTCTAAACAAAGTTTATCTTACCTTAGAAGTTCTTCCTGACTTTGTACTTTTTGTTTGAGCGTGCAGCTTCCAATAAGGCCTTCTCCTTGAGTGCACATGTGTAGAATTCCTTACAACTGTATCCAAAGTTGTTCTTGACTTGAATTTCAGACTTGATAAGCTCCACAGAGCACCGGTTCCGCTGGTCAGTCACGCTGCCGTCATGTGGGAAAACACTCTCTACCGAAGCATTAGTGATGGGGATGCTGAAGAGAAAGGATGCCACAGCAGTCAGATTTGGTGTCTTTGTGCCTTGAAGCAAGGTGGACCACTTCTCCACAACAGGAGCTCTTCTCTCCACAATGTCCTGCTGGCGTGGCAAAGTCACACAGTATTCGTCATACAGTTCATCCATGTCCAGTTTCCCCCTTATCTGTAGGGCATCCACTGCATCACAGAGATGGGAGAATGTGAACTTGCTCTTCAGTGCCAAGCTTGCAACATTCTTCTGGTAGTTGTTGTCTGTGAAGTCATACCACTTCTCAAGGTAGTTGAGAGCAGCCTGGTAGAAGATGGAAAGATCATGTTTGATTGCTGCTGCCTTTGCGTCTGGAAACTGTTGGAGGATAGCACTGGTCTCCATTCCAAAGAAGGAATCCATCTGTCGTTGTTGGAGCTTTGTCTTGAGTGAGCATCATGTCATATAGCTCACAGACGGTCCCGTCCTCTCCCTCCAACAGCAGCACAACATCATGGAAGATCTTCAGCACATTATTGAGGAAGGACAGGTAGACCTGCAGCTCAAGGGGTTTCCATCACCATCCTCATTGTCTTTGAACAGCTGCCACAGTGACTTTGGGCACTGATCCTCTCCCAGTGACAAGAAGTAGCTCTTGATAGCTGTCCAGCTATCATGTAGCCTCTTGACAGCAGGCCAAAGACTCAACCATCTTGTGGTACGTGTCTCCGCACAACCTGATACTGTTCTTCCACGAAGGCGAACACTGCTTTCAATGCTTCTGTCACGTTTTGCAGATGATGAAAAGTGACTGAATATTTTGTTCACTACGGACTCAATGTCGATGTTCAACCTGTCTCCAGCATGTTTTGCACTGTTGTGCACTATGTGGGCCATACAGTTAGCCTTTATGATGCCACTGTTGTCTGCTTTTAGCTTCTGGAAAACGGAATTGTTTTTCCCGTAATTTACACTTGCATTGTCGGCAGTGTATGCTGAAATCATGTCAAGTTTCAGGCCATTTTCTTCTAATTTGCTCGTAATCTGGCGGTGTATGGTAGCAGCTGACTCATCACTATCCTCATAAAAGTCAAGGATCTTGCTTTTCAAACCCAACTCTGGGGTCCAATATCTCAGAGACAGTGGGAAGAGTTTTGTAGTGCCATGATTTGAAGCATCTGAAGCCACTGAAAAAAATGGCGTGTGGGCTATTTTGTCACTTGGAAGTTGTTGAACCACTGGCGTGTTTAACTCTCTCAAACAACTCTCCAGGTTGCGAGGCAGGTGCGAGCACATTTGTTACTATGGACGCTGTTTTGTACGACCACATGCCATTTTCTTTGCAATCTCGAGTCTGGAAAAATGGTCGGTGCTAGCTTGTTACCACAGTCACTTGACCTGTATGACTGGGAGTGTTGCACTGTATGGTAAACGCTGGTTATTTCAGCTGCTGTTACCTTGTCAGAGTGGCAATCATCTTTGGGCTTCAGTAGGAATGCCTCCATAGACTGGGACGTCTCTTTTTGTGCATGTCGTTTCTTGTGGGTCTCGCATTCTCTGTGTCTTTTGACGTCGTATTCTCCTCCATGTGAAATTGAAAAGAACTCTTGCAAAGATCATAAAAAACTCTCTGAGCATCACCCTGCACTGGCTTCACCCACGGATAACTAGTTTCCCAGTCCTTGTTGTAGCTGCATCTCCTTTTTTGTCGTAGTTTCCATTTTTCACCATTTTCCAAATCGACTGTCTTGTTCATAGTTGTTGTTCGGGGCGGGCGTAACTAGCGTTACTAGGCAGATAAGATGCCGACAGGTTAACCTCATTGGCCCCTTGACCCCAGCACCCCACGTGTGCTGCAGTTTGATTGACAGCAAACACAGCCCCGTGATGACAGCCCTTGCTGCTTTCTCCACAGCCATTGGATAAGCCTGATTTTAGAAACGCGTCTTTGAAAACTAGAGCCAATCAAAATGAAATAGGAGGGACATCTTCTCAATTTGCGGGACGCACGAAAAGTCATGAAAATGCTGTGCAGTCCCGCGCAATGCGGGACATCTGGTCACCCTACCCGCAGATGGCAGACGTTGCGTGTAATCACAATATCTGCCATGCAGAAGTTAGGACGTAAGTGTGCTTTTCTCATATATGACCATTAGATGGCAGTATTTATTTAAGTTGAGTTCTGGGTTGACGCGTTCCCTATAATTTGCTATAGGTCATTTCTGTTGATTATGGACTCGCTGTGTGTCATTCTCGACATATAATTGGCCCGATAACGTTAACAGAAAGGCTGCAACCGAGATTTCAATAATCAAACTGGTAGCAGCTCTCCCAGATGCCACAGAACACATTTTGTTCCCCAATGTAACAGCTTGTAAAATAAAATGAAAACAACATCAGAAAAGTGCAAACACCAACTTGGACTGCTTCAGTTTGCCTCGCACGTTTTGCTGTGCCATGTTTGATTTGAACATCACTTTTTGTTTGTGTGAGTTCGAAAGGTGCGTCCATCCTGTGTCAGCTGGACTCACACAACAGCACCCACCTGCAAGAAAAGAGAAATGCCCCTTAATACCAGCAAGCTTGGAGAAATGCCCCTTAATACCAGCAAGCTTGGAGAAATGCCCCGTAATACCAGCAAGCTTGGAGACATGCCCCTTAATACCAGCAAGCTTGGAGAAATGCCCCTTAACACCAGCAAACTTGGAGGGACCCATCAGTGGCTAAATTCCCCTTTACATCCGCAATACAATGTCTATGTCCATGGGAATAAAATGTCCGTGGGAAAATGTCAGTTTTCTGCGTTGTTTTAGACATATGTATAGGGCCCTTTGGAGTATCATATGTACATGTTTCATGAGAGGGGACAGCAGTGTGTGTAGCTGGGAATGTTTTGTCTCTTTTAAAGCACTTGGATGACAGCTAGCTTGCCCTTTTTACGTTCGCGCCGTAGGAATGAATGGAAGCTAAAATCGTGTTTTGTTTAACGATGTTTTAAACATATTTATAGGCCATATTGGACAATGTCAGTGGCCTGGTGTATGAGAAGGGAAATAAGAGCACCTAGCTAGCTAAGATCTGTCACGTTTTAAGCACCAGGGAGACCGCTACATAAGAGTTTTGACAGCACAAAAAAGTTCATGTTTAAAATGAGAACCGGTGCAGTGCTTGAATTTGTACACAAGAGGGAGATATGTGCGTATTTTCTGAGCACCCATCCTATTTAATCTTCAGAGAGCTGAAAAAGAAAAAATCTAACTAAAGAACTTTATTGATACCCTAGGGATCATTCCTCAGGCAGGCATGGAAACATACACACAGGACCTATGAAGACAGCACAAGGCAAACAGAAAGTGGCTTGACTGTCGAGAAATGTTGAAAAACATTTCAATAATGAAATAGATACATGTGAATTATAGATCAAAATAAATGATTCTTTATTTTTATGTTAAAACTTTGTTAGTCTTATCATCATTGTCCTTGTCAAGTATTATTATTGCTGATGCTGCTACTACAACACACACACACACACACCCTGTGCTCCACTTCATGGTTAGGGAGAACGAGTGAAGTCCTAAACCAGCTGCTAGGCTGTAAAGTTTACTTGCATACAAAACGTTAAATGGTCTAGCGCTCTCTTACATCACAGATTCCCTGTTGTTTTATGTCCCTTCACGAGCCCTTAGGTCCTCTGTAGCAGGTCTTTTAAACGCTCTGAAGGTCCCCCAAAAGAAGATTGGGGAAGATGCTTTCGTCCACTATGCACCTAAACTGTGGAACTCCCTACCAAAATGTATTAGGGAAGTGGGCTCAGTGGACATTTTTAAACGGCAACTAAAAACACACCTTTAGTCTAGCTTATAATTAGCAACACTTAATAATTTCAATGATTTATTTTACCCTCTTTTTATTTTATTTTATTATATTATTTTTAAATGGCTTTATTCCTTTACTTACATGATTTTCTCTATGCCATTTGGATTGAGTATTTTACTATTTTTTATATATATTTTTCTTCTCTCTCTATTTGTACTGTAATATAAAAGCACTTGAGTTTGAGCCACAGTTGTTACCAACCTTGAAAAATCAGAATCAGAATCAGAATCAGAATAGGTTTTTATTGGCCAAGTATATTTGCACATACATGGAATTTTCTATTGGCGACCTGTCCAGGGTGTATTCCTGCCTCTCGCCCGGAACGCATGCTGGGATAGGCTCCAGCTCCCCCCGCGACCCTGACCAGGAATAAGCGGCTTAGATAATGGATGGATGGATGGAATTTTCTTTGGTATAATTGCTCACACATTACATTTTACATTTTTACACAGACACATCTATATAAAAGTAGGCATAATTAAGTATAAATAAGATATGTCAACAATGAATATGTATATGTGAGTCCAGAGTGGTGCAGAGAATATAAATATAATATAAAACAGAATATCAACAAAAAACATAAACAAAGTATATGAATATTTTAATCCGGAGTAGTGCATGAGATAAATATGGTGACTCTGAGTGTAACAGTTCAGCTGTTCATGAGAGCCACAGCACGAGGGAAAAAGCGTTTTTTGTGTCTTGTTGTCTTGGTTATGAGTGACCGAAGACGCTTCCCGGAAGGCAGGGCTTGAAGGATGTGGTGACCAGGGTGTGATGGGTCGGCGATGATCTTGGCTGTGCGTTTCCTGGACCTTGTGTGATAGAGGTCCTGGATAGATGGCAGATTGCAGCCAATGATCCTCTCTGCTGACCGGGTGATGCGTTGCAGTCTTGTTCTGTCACGTGCAGTGGACGACCCAAACCAGACTGTGATTGCGGAGGTGAGGATGGATTCAATAATGGCCGTGTAGAATTGAACCATCATAGCCTGCGGCAGGTTGAATTTTTTCAGTTGTCGCAGGAAGTACATCCTCTGTTGAGCCTTTTTGGCAGTTAGGTTGATGTGCAGCTCCCACTTGAGGTTCGGGAAAGGGTGGTACCCAGGAACTTGAATGACTCAACAGTGGTGACTGCTGAGCCACTGATGACAAGGGGGGGGGCAGAGAGGGGGGGCTCCTCCTGAAGTCCACAATCATCTCTACAGTCTTCAGAGCATTCAGCTCCAGGTCGTTTTTGCTGCATCAGGCCACCAGCTGCTCCACCTCATGTTTGTATGCAGACTCATCACTGTTGGAAATGAGACCAATCAGCGTTGTGTCATCCGCAAACTTGAGGAGCTTAACAGAGGGGGGCCTTGGAGGTACAGTCGTTTGTGTAGAGAGAGTAGAGCAGGGAGAGAGCACGCAGCCCTGTGGTGCTCCAGTGCTGAGGGACATGGTGTTCGATGTGTGCTTGCCCAGCCTCACTTGCTGTTTCCTGTCCGTCAGGAAAATCACATAGGGCACATTCGCATCTTTTACATTTTCTCCTCCCATGTTTTGGTGGTCCTACATTTGGATCTCCTAGAAAATACATCTGTGTTAAAGACAAAATGCAAAAATGGGTATTGACCGCATTTCACTCATTTAACTTACGGAACTTAAAGCACAACAAGGGGGCACAGGTGGAAATTAGTTGAAGCTAAATTCCACACTGATATCAGGAAGCATTTTTTTCCTTTTTACAGAGACGATTGCCAATGCATGGAACTGTTTGCCAGGTCATGTAGTAGAGGCAGAGACCCTTGGGGTGTTCAATTCCTGGCTTGGTGCATTGCTGAATACTTTCTAGACCAGGGGTGCCCAAAGTTTTAGATGTTGTGGGCCAAAATACAATCTTACCAGTCAACCACGTGCCAAAAACATTTGAAATGGCAACTTGCACAATTATTTTATGGACGTACATATGTATTTAGCATTTAACAAGAACATTCATCATGTATTTTGCCATTTTGAATAATATATGTTATGTTATGTATATGTTTGTTTATGCATACAGTTCTGTATCTAGGGCTAATACAATTATATTTTTTCCTAATTTATCATATTATGTTGCACCTGTCTGGCAGGCCAAACCAAACATTGTCTAGACCATTTTGAACATCCCTACACAGTAAATTCCCTAGTGTCAAATCTGCAGTGTCAAAGTATGTTGACTCTTTTTGAGTTATTCCAACAACATCTGGAGTAAAACGCCCCCCAGTGTTGGTGAAAATACTCAGAGTTAACAGGTGGTGTCAGAAGAACTCTAGAAAGCTCCGCCCACCTCCTCCACGCAACTTCCCCACAAACGGACCACAATTTTCATCCCGCCACTTTCTTCCAGAGATCCATGCTTTCTTCGCATCAGGAGACTGAGGTATGCAAAATTTGCCCATTACATCAATTATTTGGTAACTACAGAAACAGCATAGAATTGTTTCATATTCATATCATTTAAGTTAGCTAAATGATGCAGAGAAATGATGCAGGTCGTAAATTTGGGTAATGTTTTTCGTGTGCTCCGATTTGAATTCAAAAAATTCAGAGTGTTATCTTTTGAATGAGACCAAACCATGCATATACTGCAAGCGGTTGAAGAGCAGCTTTAATTTACTTTTGGGTATGTCGTTTTTGGGCGTTTTGATAAAAACATGTAAGAGGTTAAGCTGGCTGGCTAGCTAGCTACACTAAAGCTAACGCTATCTAGCTGGCTGGCTGGCTGGCGGTCGAGCTAGTGCTAGCCATTAGCTAGCAAGTGCAAGCCCCCACCACAGTCGTGACGTTAATGTCGTTGGAAATCCGTGTTGTCAACGTGATGAGGGATTATTCCATAACTTCCATAACTGCCATAACAGATACCTAACTGGAGCACATGGCTCAAGGTTAGCTGTCAATGTTAGCTTGGCTACCATTAGTTATCTGCAATCCAACAAAGTTGGCCTTTGCTGTAAAGCTGTTAGGTTGAAATGCATGTAATTATTACTATACACATTTTGTTCTTGTTAATTGTAGTAATAATGTGCAACATGAATGTGCTTATGCTGTCTGTAGATTCGCTGCAAGCATGCTCTCTGAAAGCAAAACTGGGCGATGTCAGAGATTTGTTAGAGTAGCTGAGCCAGCTAATCTAACAGAGTTCTTGGATGCAGGTAAGAAATTGAACAATGCACAATAATGCCATATTTAACAGTAGCTAATTCTTTATTCTGTTCTGGGATAGTATTCTGGGATACTGAAAATTATGGGACGCATAGGCGCCGATATCTGTTTCTGTACGCTCTCAAACACGAGTTGCGCCCTGTTCGATAACAGAATCTTATGTTTCAGGAGCAATACAAAGCAGTAAGCAAACTTCTCAGGCAATGTATAGGATGAACCTTTGGTCAGGTATCCTATTGGCCAGGTTATGTCCCTTCAATTAGAGGTCGAGGACGACCTGTTTTAAGTAGGGGAGAATGTAACCCCCTATTCTATGGAAGTGGTTCGGTCCAATTGTCTGCTTAGTTGGTACGGCCCTAGTAAAAGGGCGGGAAGGAAAAGGTCAACGATAAAGGTCAGTCGTGGGGCGGGTTTTCAGCATAGCATATCCCGCCAGCTGGCAGTCTAGTCATTCTGACTGTAAGCGGGAGCTGAGCGGTTCCATATCAGGTAAGCAAGTGTAGGCATTGGGACCTGGGTTAATATGATAACTTTAAACTCTCCGCAAGTAAATTATGAAGTATTGTTATTCATGGATATACTTGCAACTTTGAGTGAGAGTCTGGTTTATGGCTGAGTTTTTATCATGCCATGTGCAGATAGCATTAGCCACCAAACACAAATGTTATCTCTTGATACACTGTGGGTTTGTTTAATGAATGTCCACCTAGGTTGAAGTACCTTGGAAATGTTATAATAAATGTTTAGTTAGGTTAAGGTACTTCGGAAAGTGTATTACGAGTCATTCTGACTATAGAATTTCTATGTAACCCTTCGTTGATACAAGTAGAATTTACCTCAGGGTCAGATATGATATTATAAGACTGTGTAGTTGTGAAATCAATCAAGCAGACACAAGACGGTTCAATTTTATATAACTGTATTGTATTTAAAAACTTAGGCGTATAACGACAATATTTGCCATCATTAAGATCACTCGAATTACCCGATACATATTAATAAGTACAGACATGAACTTCACAACAGTATTCGGCAGCGCTGCAACCCCAGTTGTGCACAACTCCCCAAAGGAACAAAATAACAAACGGTAAAACCTTTCGTCGGGCCCGTAACTGGAACAGTCCTATGCTAAAATCCGGAAACACTTTGGGGCTTACAGTTCCCAAGTTCACCCGTGGCAGGTGATACTCTGTCGAAGATGGCTGGTCTCTTCACGATGCGGAGCTCTTCATTCCCGTCTACGATGCGTTCGTAAAGTCGCTCTGGAAATCGGATCGCACACGTGGAACCGAATGCCTATTGTGGTGTTAGATTTCAAGAGCGACTTTACGAACGCACCTT
This sequence comes from Aldrovandia affinis, assembly GCA_029706075.1. Lineage (NCBI taxonomy): Eukaryota > Metazoa > Chordata > Actinopteri > Notacanthiformes > Halosauridae > Aldrovandia > Aldrovandia affinis. Next base: position 9,956 of record JAINUG010000584.1, read on the forward strand.
CTCCGATAGATACACACGGGCGGAAGTGATTTTTGGTGAAAATCTAAAACAGCGACCCCACAGAGGGGTAAAGTATGGATAGGGTACTGCAGTTGCCAATGCAATCCTATGAGAATTCAGCTGTAGTTAGCCAACTTTTGAGATCATCCGACATGAACTGGGGACGATATTTATTGCAATAAAAATATGTTTTCAAATGTATGTTGTCTCCTTATTAGCATACTTTTTGTTATCTCATTAGATGATGTGTATTATATTTATTTTCCCACTCGAATGGGTTACCTGAAATGCTAAGAGATCATTACAGACAGATCAAAGGAGTCGCATTTCACTAACGTCACCATATTTTTATATATATTTTTTTATCGACTTTGTTTTGAACAGTCTGTATTTTTAACATGTCACAGGCTTACATACAGTCTCTACCTGCCATATAATGCTTCAGCTTAACTTCTTATCTCACGAATGCTAACGATTTCGAGACACAGATGGAGTGATTTTATATTTATTGTGGGTTGTCTATTGAAATGACAGCTATTTTCATTAAAAACGACAAACCAAAGATATGGAAAACTTTATTAGAACACAATAAAAATAACTACAGCCTCAGTGGTAAACCGGTGAAAACAGGGTGTTTTTAGGAAAACTCATAGGATTGCATTGGCAACTGCAGTACCTATCCATACTTTACCCCTCTGTGGGGTCGCTGTTTCAAAGATCACTTCCGCCCGTGTGTATCTATACGCATAGCACGCTGTTCATAAGGGTGTGTTTGTAAAGTCGCTCTGGAAATCTGATCGGCTTGTCCCGCTGATTTTAACTAATTTAAGAGTACAGTATAAAGAAAACAGTTCAGTGTTTCTTCAGAAAAAAATTGAATGTTAAATAATTTTGCACTTTATTTCTCTCAAGTAAGGAGAGTGTTCAGCACTGGATGAATGTTAAATAATTTTGCACTTTATTTCTCTCAAGTAAGGAGAGTGTTCAGCACCGGATGAATGCTAAATAATTTTGCACTTTATTTCTCTCAAGTAAGGAGAGTGTTCAGCACTGGTTCTCCCAGTGCCGAAGGACCAGGCCAAAGAGCTGATGTCCAATATATGTGACTGTTTTGTTTCTTTTATACATGTTTTTCTGTACTGTACATCACATATTATTGCACGATTTATAATGTGTAATGTTTTAAAAGTACAGTAGAGAAGTGTCAGTGTTTCAAAAGAATAACATAATTTTGTACTTTATTTCTCTCAAGTCACAATCTATCTTGGATCAATTGAAGAAAATCGAATTTAAGACGGGTAGTCATCAGCCTCTTCTGCATGGAATGCAGTTAGCCTATGGGAAAAAGTGTGCTACCAAATCTGTGCTGGCGCTACCAACTGAAAAGTTGGTAGCGCCAGCGCCGCCAGTGGAAAATGTTAGTTTTGAACCTCATGTCATCCTCAACTTTTTTCTTATAAATATACATGTCTTCTATGTTCCCTCCTGCCGGTTTCCTAGCGTTTGCAAGGTTTGGTGTCCCAGCTGTAACTGAAGGTGTCAAGGTTGTAGACAGCTCAGGGACTGAGTTGGATGAGGATGTTTTTGAGGAGATCGTGAAGGATGCCTCATATGGGCTGCTAACCATCAAATATGACACAGGTTTGACTTTCAGTTAAACTTGTAATTTTATTTAATGGATGGATGGATATATTACGTGTTATGTGAAACTACATTCACTACATAAAGGATGAGTTCATGAGGTAACTGTACTTCTCCAATCAGAATTAGAGTGTGGCTTCATGGGAGCTTCTCCTGAGCAGTCCAAACCATCATCCCTTGATACGTCTGACTCGCACGATACAGACATCGTCGATAGCCCTCCCAGAAAACGCCAGAGGCTGGATGCAGAAGCTAAGCATGTAAGAGCTGATACGCAAACACACATGCTTTTTTGTGACACAATTTATTCCTGAGTATTATTTCCAGCATTGAAGTTAACTTTGATTTGCAGTGGATAATGTATATAATCCTAACATGCATTATTTTGTATTCTGTTTTTAAGTTGGTGGAATCCATTCTTACCAAGAAGCCTGGTGGAGAGCGCATTATAAATGAGTACAATCGAACCAAGTCCTTGGTGGATGAAAGCAGAAGGAAAATGGTGAACATACTGGCTGCTGACCTGACAGAAAATAATGGGTAATTTACTAATTGGTTTTAGCTGGTCCTTGTGTTCTCAATCTAGCTTGATTTGAAATCTAAATCAAATGTGTTAAATGGACTGCACTTGCACTTTCATCCGAAGCACTGCAAGGGCTTTTCATTCAGCCATTCATACACACATTCACACACCAATGGTGGCTAGCTGCCATTTAAGGTGCCAGCCTGCTCATTGGGAGCAATAATCTTTCACAAAGACACATGACTGAGAAATAATTTCTTCTTTAATCTCACAGTACATCACCACCCAGACACCTGAGGGAAACGTATGCCAGAGGAATTGTGAGCTTATTCCCCTACCTAAGTGACCCTCACTCAAAGAATGGCTATGTGAGTTGCACACAGTAATGGTTGTGGCTATGTTAAATGCAATATTGATGTTACGGTACATGTGGGAAACCGGGACAGGGACATGTTCAGATGACCCGTCGAACCGGGACATCTGAACATGAGCCGGGACATCTGAACATAAGCCGGCCTGACGGGACATGTGTGAATGGACAGCGTAAAAGCACGCGCGATCGTAAATGGCCCGTCGTACTGGCGTGTGTGTGTGTGCAGCTAAACAAGTATCTAAATGCCGCGGCAGTGGGACTGGCTTGATATTGGTGTTCTCACAGGTGTTGCAGATGAGTTAGCCTAATCGGTGGCAGGAACACACACTCACAATTCCAATTAACAAGGCAGTAAGTAGGTCTGCAGTTTCTTCAAGTCCATTCAGTAAACACCCACAGACCGTTAAATACAAGATTAAAAATACAAAAATACAAAAGATAATAGGCTAAATACATTTCAAAACAACTAGGCTATAGCAATCGCTGAGCGCATCAGGTTTTTACACCGTTCATATATCAGATCAAGCTAAATAGAAAAAAAAAATTGGATACAGGTGGTGATCACTTAAAGGAACGGGGTCATATTAAATTCCTCATTCATGCCAGTTGGGAACATTGTCTTTAACTGATTAATCCAAAAACATTCACGTTGTAACAGTAAGTTCTCATAACCTACGGTTAAGCCATACCTTTTCAATTACGATACACTTGCGATGCCCTACTTTGTGACCATGTTCATAGAAATGCCGTGCCACGGGTGAGGTGATATCTGCCCGTTTAATGCTGTGTTCATTAAGTCTGATTTTCAACTTGCGAGATGTTTGGCCAATGTAGTATTTCTGCTGCTACAAGCTTGCATTCTGGCCACATAGAAACAAGCTCCTTTATTACATTGTTTGCAAATTCTCTGCCATTATCTGTGGTGGTGCCCCTTTGTCACTGAAGATATGCAGCAAATGATGGGACACCTCTTCCGCAGTCTTTGTTTTGAGAGCGCGGAGACAGACAAACTTGGTGTACCCTTTGTATCCCTAGCGATGAACCAATTCCCACATATGCAGACATGGCACGTCTCATTGTCATGCACCTTACCTGACGACAGTCCGCCCGGCGATAGCAGAGTAAACCAGTTAACTTTCTATCGATGTCTTCATCTCTACCACAACATCCACATGCATATTGAAACAATAAATGCTTGTCAAATATTATTATGCGTTTATTCTGCTTAAAACAGTTGATAGGGCAGGTTATCTAAATATCTAATATTGTATGCAGGGTCTATGTTAAGATATAACACACAAAAATGTCACTATCGTCCATAAACACACGCCTGTACTTTTACTTAAGTAGTACTCTCTTTATAATTAACTGCAAGGAGATCGAAATGTGCAAATCTTCACTTTAATATCGTCCATAAACACACGCCTGTACACACCGCTCGCAGCATTTAGATACTTGTTTAACTGCACACACACGCCAGTACGACGGGCAATTTACGATTGCGCGCGTGCATTACGCTGTCCATTCCCACATGTCCCGTCAGCCGGCTTATGTTCAGATGTCCGGCTCATGTTCAGATGTCCCGGTAACATTGATACATTTTGAATCCTAACAGTATATTTTTCACCTTTTAATGTGTTTCTGCTATGCCTTCACCCTCCAAGGAGCATTATTATGATGGCGAGAGTGGCACTGGTTACTTGGCCTGGAGGATTAAAACCATCCAGAGATGCAGTGCTAAAGACAGACAAACACTCTATGAAGGTAACCCTGAAATGATACCGGAAAAATGTAGGGAACAAACCAGTTACAAGATCAGTGATTGCATTTGTTGCACATAATGTTTTCCCAGACAACAGTTAACAGCATTTTTCCCATGGGGCATGGTATGCAGTGCATACAAGTCATGACACTCACTCACTTATGGACATTTAGTCACGCACCTGCGTACAGCGCACAGTAGGCCACTAAAGCACACCACTATGAATGGAGAGGCCCGTCCATCCATGCCCTTTTTCTTAAAAATTAGAACAAAGAAAGTGTTTTTGAAATGTTCATGGTTGTCACCAGTATTGATACAATTTTCCAATATTGTTCAGCATCAGCTGCAGGAGCATCTGGCGAAGGCATGTCTGGGGACCAACTGTCCACGACAGTGCCAGTTTGTTCCAGAGACTGCCCTGAGTGAAGATGAGTGCAAGGAAGCGATTTCACTGATGAAACATTCAGCGGATGAGGACATCGTCAAGAACAAGATGAAGCTGACCTTTGACTATCGCCGCAACATGATCCTCGACCCCCAGCAGTCTTGCAACATACTGTTTGAGTTTCCACGTTTCAAAGACGTCAAAGGCTTGGTAATTATGTCACTATTTTTGTGTTATGACGTTTAGACAGTATATGAGTATTGTATTAATCATTTACAGTAGCACCTGTACTTCGGTTCGCTGTGAAATCCTGAAATTGTCACCCAACATGTCCACTCCAGGTTGAACAGGACTTCGTCCTGATGTTTGGAAGGGTGTATCAGGAAGCTTCTGGAGAAGTGGCCGACCGCATACAAGAAAAGATCATCCAAGAATGCCGGAAGCTTCCATCCACCAGTGAGCTTGAAGAACTCCTCTTGACAGCGGATCCTCCTGAGGATAGCACTGAGAGGGATGCTGACTTTGGTGAGATGCCTTAAAGCATACTGTTGTTTTATTGCACTCATCGACTTCTGTGACAAATTTTGTATAGTCATCCAGTCTCAAATTACCTTCCTGTTCACTTTATGAGAGAGTGCATCCAAACTTTGGACTGGTACTGTATTTTGAACAAAACCTCAAAAGCACTGAAGTGTTTGAGCTGAGCTGTAGTCGAATGATTTTTTTTAGAGCTTATGAAATAGAACTGCTGTATTTTTGTTTTGTTAAAATGCTGCTGATATTGCAGGTGGACTGAACTGTGTTGATGGTCCATATAATCTTGTTAACATCAAACTTGTGTTATTACAGGCTGGGACAGTGATCTCTCATCAGTCTTCCTCCTTTTGCACCTGATTCCACCCTCTGCTCAGGGTCGGAGGAAACCAGGGAAGGTGTCGGCGTCCCAAGCAGAGAAGCATCTTGTGGTCTTCAAGAAGGTTTGTATTGTTTTGTAATGTATGATGAACATTTTTGATTATAATAGTACAGATGTGTAATTTGTATAGTCTCTCTAATGTATAATGCATATTTTTGATTATAATGGTACAGAGTAGACAAGTAATTTGGATCGCCTCTGCTTGTATGTTTGTTTTCTCAGTCTGGAACAAGCATCCAAGAGCATCTCGACGCCATCACTACCAGCAGTCAGCCCTATCTCTTGGCTGTTGGAGCTAGGAAGAATGCCGTCCACCAGTTCTTCATTGTCCTTGACAAGAATGCCATACCCTGCAGGTCGACCTCTTGTCTTGGTGCGTTTGATGAACTATTTAAGGCACATTTTGTGTTTGGCACATCATACAACCCCATGCTCCGCAACATGTACACGTTCATTCAGACCACTGTGTACAACATTGATGTTGGGAAAGTCAAGGAGAGTCCTCGGGTTGCAGAGGTTAGGGTGAGGTTGCTTCATTAGTGCTTGAAGATTCTCCAGCATGAAGTGTTTTGTTTGTCAGGCTGAGTTAAGTAGTTCAAATATGCTTGTTAGGCATTTGCGTTTAGTTCATGGTTACTTTCCTGGAAAAGATCTTCACCTTAAATGTGTTCAGACTGGATGTGGCTCTGTGTTTGGAACATTCTCTGGCTTTAGGAAACATTTAAACACCAAACATACTGAGTATTTTTATGAACAGGCTGATACTGATAATGTAAGCAGTGCAGGAGAGGCGATGATAGCTCATAGAGATGAGACAGCCACAACATCAGTTGTTGATGAGATGGACACAACATCTGAACTGATGAGGAAGTCTAATAGGAACACTCTGAATAGATATGTGTGCCACTGCCGTCGCCCAACTCAAGGCAGCTGGATTAAGTCAGTGTACTGTAAATAGTTTTGTCTCATCCATGGAAGAAGTGGTCTCTGAGATTCATTGTCAGGCGGAAGATGCAGCTTTACAGAGCTTATCTGCACAGGACACAGAAAATAAGAGCAAAATAAAACTAGCATTCGAAAAGTTGAAAAACCCATTCACATACTTAAATTCAGAAGCTAAACGAAACAAACACTTCGGAGACAGATGGGGAAATGTTGAGCCTATTGAAAAAGGTGCTTGGTACAAGATTTGACAGCAGAAGAAACAGAACTGCTGGGACATATGACCAGGTTATTGTAACTGATAAGTTTGCTTATGTTCCTATTTTGGAAACATTGAAGATTATTTTCAAAACTCAGAACTTGTTCAAGACATGTTGAAGCCCAGGTACATGCCCAAGGAAGGTGTGTTTGCAGACTTGAGAGATGCTACCTATTTTAAAGAAAGTCCCCTATTTTCTATAGAAAAAGATTCCTTGCAGATTCAGATTTTTATGACGACTTTGAAACTGCGAATCCCCTGGGTTCTAAAAAGGGTATACACAAATTAGGTGCTATATATTTCACTTTAAGGAATTTCCCCCAATATATAATTCCGCTTTGATTAATATTCATTTGGTTGCTCTTTTCCATGCACAGGACATCAAGCGTTATGGCTTTAATTCTATACTTGAGCCATTTATCAATGATGTTAAAGTGCTTGAGACAGAGGACTGACTTTTCCCATGTTTAAACATGTGATTTATGGTACAATAATTCAGGTCACTGGGGATAATCTTGGTTTGCATGGTCTGTTTGGGTTTGTAGAGTCATTTTCAGCTCAATATTGCTGTCGTTTCTGTCTCCTTGAGAAAGCTTCTTTTCAAACTGTGTTCTGTGAAGATAATCCGGAAGTTGTACTAAGAACTGTTGAAATGCATGCACAACACTGTCAAACTGTACAAACAGATCCTACGCTACCTCATGTGTATGGTGTCAAACACAGTTGCCTGTTGAATTCCCTGCAGTACTACAACACAGCCAACAATTTTTCTGTAGATATCATGCATGATATTTTGGAAGGGGTTGCTCAGTTTGAGGTGGAAGCTTGTACTGCAGTACATTCAGGAGAACTTCCTAACTGTTGAAGAATTGGCTGGTAGAATACACTCCTATGACTATGGTTACAATCAGCAGCGCGAAAAACCGTCCGCCAAGAGTAAAGTTGCTGGATGGAAGTAATGATTTGGGTTTGAATGCCATACAGTCTTGGTGCTTGTTGCGCAACATGCCATTGCTTTTTGGTGATTTAATACAGACAGGTGATAAGTACTGGCATCTTCTGCTTTTGCTCCTACAGATTGTTAACATTATATTTTCACCAGTCCTGTCGGAAGGCATGACCATTTATCTCAAACATTTAATCATTGATCACCATCAGCTATTCAAGCAGCTATTTCCTGCAAACAATCTCTTGCCCAAACATCACTTCATGATACATTACCCTCGTAGTATAAGGAACATTGGCCCAATTCTGCACATGTGGTGTATGCGTTATGAAGCCAAACATAATTTCTTCAAGCGGCAATTAAAATGCTTCAAGAACATAACAAAGACATTAGCCAAAAAGCATCAGAGTTGTATGGCATTGCATCGGGAGTCATTTAGCAAGGAAGACTAACGTTAGGTCCAGGAAAGATGGTAGCACTTGGTGATCTTAAAGAAGGTCCAGAGATTGGTTCTAAATTTGGAGATGTAACCAGTTTCTTTTCTGCCAAATGGGTTAAATATGAAGGTACAGAGTACCGCCGTGACTTCATTATCTGCACTGAGGTTGTGTCTGAGATGCCTGTGTTTTGTAAGATCAAGAGTATTGCTGTGAAAGATGACAATGTGTTGCTCTGTGGAAAAGTGATGGAAACCACATGTTTTGATCCTCATTACCATGCCTTTAAGGTCAGGCTGCATCCAGACAAGGTTGTTAAGGTGTTGGATATAAATGAGCTGTTTTACTTCAAACCATACGATGTTCAGGTGAAGTATGGAACAGTAGATGCCTCCTTTTATATTGTTCCATATTGCCATTTTATGGAGACCTGAGAGGTCAATTTTGTTTTTTTCTCAGCTTGACAAAAAAAAAGTAATGGAGACCTGAGAGGTCAGTGTCAGTTTTAAAATAAAGTTGCTAAATTCATTATTTTGTGATGTGATTTTTATGGTATATTTAAAAAAGTGAAAAACATGTTTAGATTTATTGTTATTTCACTTTATTTTCAAGGTTTCAGAGACAATGCAGTGTAACTCAATTAGAGTTGATTTTGTTATCATAGGAGTAAATAATCAACACTTATGAGAATAATATTTACACTATCCAGAGTTATGTAACCTGTAGTGTTAAGTATAAATTACACTATACAGTGTAGTATTTACACTATCCAGAGTTATTTAACCTGTAGTGTTAAGTATAAATAACACTATAAGGTGTAATATTTACACCTACAGAGTTATTGACACTGTAGTGTTAACTATAAATAACACTATACCGTGTAATATTTACACTATCCAGAGTTGTTCAACCTGTAGTGTTAACTGTAAATAACACTATACAGTGTAATATTTACACTCTCGGAGTTATTCACATTGTAGTGTTAAGTATAAATTACACTATACAGTGTAGTATTTACACTATCCAGAGTTATTTAACCTGTAGTGTTAAGTATAAATAACACTATAAGGTGTAATATTTACACCTACAGAGTTATTGACACTGTAGTGTTAACTATAAATAACACTATACCGTGTAATATTTACACTATCCAGAGTTGTTCAACCTGTAGTGTTAACTGTAAATAACACTATACAGTGTAATATTTACACTCTCCGGAGTTATTCACATTGTAGTGTTAAGTATAAATTACACTATACAGTGTAGTATTTACACTATCCAGAGTTATTTAACCTGTAGTGTTAAGTATAAATAACACTATAAGGTGTAATATTTACACCTACAGAGTTATTGACACTGTAGTGTTAACTATAAATAACACTATACCGTGTAATATTTACACTATCCAGAGTTGTTCAACCTGTAGTGTTAACTGTAAATAACACTATACAGTGTAATATTTACACTCTCCGGAGTTATTCACATTGTAGTGTTAAGTATAAATAACACTATACAGTGTAAGTCAGTGTTAAACTTTTACTCTATTAAGAGTTAATTTCACTCTGAAATTTTAACACAAGGGCTAGAGTCAATTTAACACTAATTCTGAGTGGGACCAAATACACTCGGGAAGAGTGTTAAATTTAACTCTTTAAGTGTTACTTTGACACTGCAAAATTTACTGTGTAGTAAGTGTTTATTTGCTTGGAAAAACACGATATAACATTAGAATAAAGAGAAATAAACATTAATACAATAAAAAGTAACAAGAATTTATTGTATTTTCCAAAACGTTATTGATATCTTGAGATGGCTAGAAGAACACAGGTTTGGTTCCCAAACCTCTCCTCAAGGCACTCCAGCCATTCCATGTATTTGTTCACTTCCACCAGCACACCTGGTTCAGCTTAATGAGGTATTGATTAGCTGAACCAGGTGTGCTGGTGGTGGAATTGAACAAATACATGGAATGGCTGGAGTGCCTTGAGGAGGGGTTTGGAAATGGTACAGGCCACACAAAATAAGGACCTGTTTTTGTTACTTTTCATTGTATTAATGTTTACTTCAATGTTATATAGTGGTTTACTGCTCATTAAATGGTTTTATTTTGATTTTTTTCCGGTGGCCTAAGACAACAGGTACTATAAATATACAACAACTTACTGAAGAGAACAGCCCATCTAGACACATAATTAACCTGCAGTCTATAACAGGGATGCCCAAAATGGTCTATTATATTTATTCAAAAATGACGAAGAGCCAAAATAGAAATAACCATTTAAAGTAATCGCAATTTAGCAATGTGACTATGCTATTGTGGCAATTTCTGCAGCAGTGGCAATTTAGTACTACTGCCAAAAAGGACTCTTACTTTTACACTACAGTAAACAGCCTGGGTGCTCTAATGCCAAAAAGGACTCGTGACTTTGTCCCGTAGTCCAAGGAGTGGGTAGGGAAGGCAGAGGCACCCCAGATATAAAACATGAAAATACATCACCTAATGTTTCAGAATATGGGCATGGTATGGTATGGATATGAACTAAAGGAATCATTGAAACTGCGTGTTTTAAAAATGTCATAAAAAGCTGTTGCCACGGGTGTGTAAATGCCCCAAAATACTAAATGCAGTTTAGAAAGGGGAAATGACTCTCACACCACTTAACACAAGAGGGGAACATCACCAACAAGAACAGATCCAGAGAAATATACACATTCCTATTGTTCAGATGTTGTGTTAAAGTGCGCTAGGGCTAGGGGATTAAACAAACTCAAGCAGTCACTAGTGTCCCTCTTCAGCTAAGCATGGAAGAAAGTCATATGTGACTGAAATGTCTGCTTGCTTTTCTCTTTCTCTCTCACACACACCCACTCACATACACACACACACACAGTCACACACACACACACACACACACACAGACCCACTCACACACACACCCACACCCACTGACATACACAAACACACACACACATACACACACACAGTCACACACACACACATACACACACACAGTCACACACACACACACACACACACAGTCACACACACACAGACCCATGCACATACACACTCACACACACAGTCACACACACACACAGTCACACACACACTCACACAAGACACACACACACACATACACACACACAACAGTCTCACACACACACACAGTCACACACACACACAAGTACTACAAGTACCTTGGAGTGTACATCGATAATAAACTGGACTGGGCTAAGAACACAGAAGCTCTCTACAAGAAAGGACAAAGCCGCCTCTACTTTCTGAGAAGGCTGAGGTCCTTCAACATCTGCCGGACTATGCTGAGGATGTTTTATGAGTCGGTGGTGGCCAGTGCCTTCCTGTATGCTGTCTCGTGCTGGGGCGGCAGACTGAAGGCAGCGGATGCAAACAGACTCAATAAACTGATCCGCAAGGCCAGGGACATTGTGGGGCTGGAGCTGAGCTCCCTGACGGCAGTGTCGGAAAGGAGAACGCTGTCCAGGCTGCACTCCATCATGGACAATACCTCCCACCCACTCCATGACGTGCTGGTCGATCACAGGAGCACGTTCAGTACAAGACTGATCCCACCCAGATGCACCACAGAGCGACACAGGAAGTCATTCCTGCCTGTGGCCATCAGACTCTTTAACTCCTCACTCAGAGCACCAGCCACTCTGAGACTGAGCCAGCAAATAGGATAGCTGGGGAACATTTAACATTTAACATTTAACACTTACATTTGTATAACTACAATTGACACATACTGTGCATAGAATTGTACCTCAAGCGGATGCTACTTATTTTTACTTATTTTACTTATTTTACTTATTTTATTATTATTATTACTTGTATTATTGTTATTTTTTTTCTCTTAGTCTATTGATTCTCACGGTACAAACAGCCCTATGTCTTGAATGTTGAATGTTTGCCGTGATGTATATACTGTGCCATGTATAATATGTTATATGTCTGAGTGCGAGCAACTGTAACTTGTCCCAATTTCCCCCCGGGGATCATTAAAGTTTTCTGATTCTGATTCTGATTCTGATTCTGATTCACATTCTAAGCAGTGCTTTTCAGTCACAGTTCAGACAGAAAATAACTAGTGAATTCTAAAAATAAGTGTCAAGTTTCAACATAGAACTAAATAAGTATTGTAATGATTTTACGATACCACTCAGTTGAGTTATGTAACACTAAAACATAACTTGTTGTTATTATTTATTATTAAGTAATAAAAATGAGCAAATAACTATTTTCTTCTTTAGTTTTTCTCACAGTATGTCAGGTAAAGGGTTAATGGCCTAGCAATCTGTTGCCTCTGCATTTTAGACCATAACAAGCCTCAAAGTTCACTGCTGGATGACTGATCCAAAGTGGTGCCACTAAACAATAAAAGAATGCAAATACATCACCTCATTTTTAGAAATATTTTTATGGTACAGTATGGATATAGCCTTAAAATGACAAACCCTTTCTAAAATGAAGTGACGTTTTTCTATTGTGGAGTACCCTCTACCTCTTTTGTAAATATCAGGCCGATTTTCAACAATTGATTTTGAAAAAAAGATTGATTTTGGGAGGAAATATTCTATGTAATGACTGATACAGTTCTAACAAGGGGAAACACATGGAATGCTGTTGTGTAATTTTGTGAGAGAAAACCAAATCAATCTCTGTGGTAGTATTCCTGCAGTGTTACTCTAAGTTTCACTGCTGGCCCATGTGTGCTCTCTCTCTCTCCATTTTATCTGCAGCAGAACTGTCTGTACAGGAACGGCATTCTGCTGAAGAGAAAAACACCATTCCCAAGATGCTTTGGGCTTGAAAATATAAATATAGGCGCTTGCTCTAAGTGCAGGTCACTGCCTGGGTTAGAGTCCAGGCTGTGCCAGCCCAGTGCTGGATGGGACTCACGTTCGGGGGCAGCAATTGGCTGTCTGCCCAAGGGTGAGGGGGGATGGAAGCCCGCATGAGTTTGCTGTGTGCAAGCGCCTCTGTGTTTCTGAGTTACGGTCAAAAAATGTGGGAAAAAACTAAAAACACCTGATTCGAAAAACTATTTATTTATTTTAATACATTTTGTTTCAGATTTTTCTGAATTTTTCTCCACAATTTGGAAGCCAATTACACGCTCTATTTATTTCAATTAACCCTCCCCCCACTGACTCTCCCCCCCGTCGATACAGGGAAAGCTACTCTCCGAGGCCGGTGATGATCCGCCTCCTTCAAGACTAAACTCATCGACCCCCTTTCTAGAGACTCCCTTATGTGCTTCACAGCGAGTTTGTGCCAACCACCCTCCCCCCTCCCTCAGGACCGGACAGACAAATGCCGCCTGGTGTGAGACTTTAAGATTTATTTAATAGGAATAATGAAATTGTTGCTAACTTTTAAAGCAGTGAACGGACTTGCACCTTTCGGACACAGTTTACATTTTTAAGTGTAGATTAAAAACATATCTTTTCAGCCTAGCCTACTGCCAAACATAGTCTAGGTGGAGAGATGGAGAAGGCCGTGCCCTAGTATCTTATGGAGTAAGAAACTTATACTGTCACCTCCTCAATGTGTTACCACCACTGTTATGCTGGTTATCCTTGATCAGGTGTGGATGGTTTGGAACTCTCTCATGGCTGCGTGTTTTCTCTGTCCCTCTCCTAATAGGTATGCTGCCATAGCTTACACCTGTCAGGGCTATCTGTATATTTCCTATGCTTGTGCTCCCTGCTCTTACATAATGCTACTGGCTATAGCACTGCTTTTTCTGACTGCATGTTCTCTTCTCTGCCTCGGCCCCTGCCCCGAGCCCTAGATCCTGAGAAGTGTGAGCTGCCCCCATCAACCCCTCACCCCCACGCCAACCCCAGTTCCTGGATCTGGACCCTCTCCGCGTGGTTTAGCCCCCCCGCTGACTACCTAACTCAGGAGGGGCAAAGTCTTTCAGCCCTGAGCCACCTTGGACTGACCATGACATGGTCTTTTTTGGACATACCCTGTGCTGGCCAGAAGAGGATAGCCCCCTTTTAGTCTGGTTCCTCCCAAGGTTTCTCCCTACCAAAGGGAGTTTTCCTTGCCACTGTTGCCTTTAGGCTTGCTTTTTGGGGGTCTAGGCCTGGGTTCCCCTCTGTTAAGCGTTTTGTGACGATTCAATTGTGAAAAGCGCTATACAAATAAATTTGATTTGATTTGATTTGATTTGATTTGATTTGATTTGAATATCATTATTTTATAGATACAGAACCTTGCAAATAAGGTTGTTGAAGTGCTCAGCTCTGGGTCACATGATGTGAATATTGCTGTTTTCTCTGTTGCTGGAACCGCTAGCCATCAGCGGGGGATTTTGCTGGCTCCTGCAGTTCTGTCCCCTGCACAGAGCTTTGCTGTGGACTGCCCATGTCCCGTAGAGAGCACAAGGGCTTTACTGCACGGTGCGGGGTGAATGGTGCCTCAGGGAAGGTCTGTTCCTGTCCCTGCACAGGGCAGAGACCCTAAATTAGTGTCTCATTCCTGCCATCATGTTAGATCTTCTGGGTCTTGTGGCAGAAGCTGTCTCATGGTAGCACTAGTGCAGGGATCAGCAACCCTGTATAGAGTGAATTCAGTGTCAAATGTATGTATACGTAAAACAAACAAAACAGAACAAAAAAAAAAAAGATTTGCAAATATAAATCAAACTTGCAAATGTAAAAATACAACCTGTATGTGTAAAAACACGCTTTGATGGCAAATCAAAACTGGCAAGAAACAAAAAAAGCTATTTGTTGGTGAAATATCAAGGCAGGCATTGTTCACCAATCAGGAGAGGTCTCTGCCAAGCCAATCATGATTATCCCTGCTATCCTGACCTTGTAAACTGTGGCTATGTGAATGCCGCTCCCACATCCTAAGCAGAAATATACAGAAACAGTTCAGAGAGCAACTAACGAAGTAATTATAACTATTTAGCAAATTTAGAAAATGGGTGCCCTCTTGGTAACAGTGCCTAGTCACAATTTGGAACATAGAACATAGAACCTCATAAGTGTTTTAATCATTTTAAAATCTACTGCGACTGAATTTTCAGATGGCAAAAAGTCAATTTCCAGGACATTACTGTCTGATTCAGTCATCTCTACCACTTGGTAAAGTATGTTAAAAAAACATTTGTTATAATTGACCCAAGTAATAAAAAGAATCAAATACATCATTTTTTTTAAATAGATTTTTTCACAGTGTGTCTCAGTTAAAGGGTTAAAGTCCTGACAATTTATTGCAACATAATTTTCTGATAGCAAAGTCCATACCCTATAATAATATAATGTTACCTCCTTAAACAAACTCATTCACTTTGTCACGTCCAGTCTCTAAATCACCTTGCACAGGTGCAGACACCATTTTGTGGGGTGGATTGGTAATGTGAGTTACAGACTGAGAACTTCTACACACCTCGATTCCTGGGAACAGAAGGGTGAAACAGGTATGTTTAGAAGACACACGCTCTCTCTTTCCTCCCTCACACACACACACACACTCTAAGCAGTAACATACAGCTACACAGTGGTAGTTATAGTTCAGCAAATAACAATTTAGCGAATTGGCACAGTGGACTTTTAGAACAAAACATATCTGGACACTTATGATGCGAAAGTGTTGATGTTATATCTGTGTGGAATTCACAAAGGTTCCCTTTGCCTTGAAACAGGGGTACACTACAGTAAACAGCCTGGGTGCTCTACTGCCAAAAAGGACTTCGTGACTTTGTCCCGTAGTCCCAGGAGGTAGTAGGAAGGCAGAGGCACCCCAGATATAAAACATGAAAATACATCAAATCAAATCAAGTTTATTTGTATAGCGCTTTTCACAATTGAATTGTCACAAAACGCTTAACAGAGGCGGAACCCAGGCCTAGACCCCCAAAAGCAAGCCTAACGGCAACAGTGGCAAGGAAAACTCCTTGGTAGGGAGAAACCTTGGGAGGAACCAGACTAAAGGGGGAGCCCATCCTCTTCTGGCTGGCACAGGGTATGTCCAAAAAAGACCATGTCATGGTCAGTCCAAGGTGGCTCAGGGCTGAAAGACTTTGCCCCTCCTGAGTTAGGTAGTCAGCGGGAGGGGGGGAGGCTAAACCACGTGGAGAGGGTCCAGATCCAGGAACTGGGGTTGGCGTGGGGGTGAGGGTTGATGCGGGCAGCTCACACTTCTCGCAGGATCTAGGCTCGGGGCAGGGGCCGAGGCAGAGAAGAGAACATGCAGTCAGAAAAAAAAGCAGTGCTATAGCCAGTAGCATTATGTGAGAGCAGGGGAGCACAAGCATAGGAAATATACAGATAGCCCCAACAGGTGTAAGCTATGGCAGCATACCTATTAGGAGAGGGACAGAGAAAACACGCAGCCATGAGAGAGTTCCAAACCATCCACACCTGATCAAGGATAACCAGCATAACAGTGGTGGTAACACATTGAGGAGGTGACAGTATGAAAGGTTTCTCACATCACCTAATGTTTCAGAATATGGGCATGGTATGGTATGGATATGAATTAAAGGAATCATTGAAACTGTGTGTTGGCGGCACGGTGGTGCAGTGGATAGCACTGTCGCCTCACAGCAAGAAGGTCTCGGGTTCGAATCCAGGCCGGGGGCCTTTCTGTGTGGAGTTTGCATGTTCTCCCCGTGTCCGCGTGGGTTTCCTCCGGGTACTCCGGTTTCCTCCCACAGTCCAAAGACATGCACGTTAGGCTAATTGGAGAGTCTAAATTGCCCGTAGGTATGAGTGTGTGAGTGAATGGTGTGTGTGCCCTGCGATGGATTGGCGACCTGTCCAGGGTGTATTCCTGCCTCTCGCCCGGAACGCATGTTGGGATAGGCTCCAGCACCCCCGCGACCCTGACCAGGAATAAGCGGCTTAGACAATGGATGGATGGATGGATGAAACTGTGTGTTTTAAACAAGTCATAAAAAGCTGTTGCCACGGGTGTAAATGCCCCAAAATACTGAATGCAGTTTAGAAAGGGGAAATTACTCTCACACCACTTAACACAAGAGGGGAACATCACCAACAAGAGCAGATCCAGATAAATATACACGTTTCTATTGTTCAGACGTTGTGCTAAAGTGCGCCAGGGCTAGGGGATTAAACAAAACCTTAAGCAGTCACGTGTGTCCCTCTTCAGCTAAGCACGGAAGGAAGTCATACGTGACTGAAATGTCTGCTTGCTTTTCTCTGTTTCTCTCTCACACACACAAAGTCACAAACAACACACACACACACAGTCACACACATACATGCACAGTCACACACACACACAGTCACACACATGCACGCACAGTCACCCACTCTCACACACACACACAGTCACACACACAGACCCACTCACACACACACACACACATTGTAAGCAGTGCTTTTCAGTCACAGTTCAGACAGCAAATAACAAGTGAATTCTGAAAATAAGTGTCAAGTTTCAACATAGAACCAAATAAGTATTTTAATGATTTTACAATACCACTCAGTTGAGTTATGTAATAAAAACCAATTTGTTGTTATTATTTATTAAGTAATAAAAATGAGCAAATAACTATTTTTTTTATTTCGTGTTTCTCACAGTATTTCAGGTAAAGGGTTAATGGCTTAGCAATCTGTTGCCTCTAAATTTTATACCATAAAAAGCCTCAAAGTCTACTGCTGGATGACTGATCCAAGGTGGTGCCACTAAACAATAAAAGAATACAAGTACATCACCTAATTCTTTAGAAAAATGTATATGGTACAGTATGGATATAGCCTTAAAATGACAAACCCTTTCTAAAATGAAGTGATGTTGTTCTATTGTGGAGTACCCTCTACCTCTTTTGTAAATATCAGGCCGATTTTCAACAACTGATTTTGAATAAAACATTGATTTTGGGAGGAAATATTCTATGTAATGACTGATACAGTTCTAACAAGGGGAAACACATGGAATGCTGTTCTGTAATTTTGTGAGAGAAAAACAAATCAATCTCTGTGGTAGTATTCCTGCAGTTTCACTGCTGGCCCATGTGTGCTCTCTCTCTCCATTTTATCTCCAGCAGAACTGTCTGTACAGGAACGGCATTCTGCTGAAGAGAAAAACACAATTTTTGAATTTTTGAACACGATTTGAATTTGACATTATATCAATTTGATATGCATGTCCTTTCCTCTGTAACACAACATTATATCTTGGTATCTGCTGCAGGAAACATGGGCTTCATCTAAAATG
The DNA here is from genome assembly GCA_029706075.1 of Aldrovandia affinis. Taxonomy (NCBI): domain Eukaryota; kingdom Metazoa; phylum Chordata; class Actinopteri; order Notacanthiformes; family Halosauridae; genus Aldrovandia; species Aldrovandia affinis. The sequence goes on from JAINUG010000584.1 coordinate 28,365, forward strand.
TGAACACGACACATGGATTATTGTTACATCATTACTATTTGAAAATGTCAGCTAATGTACGATAATAAATCTCCAATTGACTGTTTACAGATCAATGTGGATACTGCATATCACCATAATATAAGCAGGTGGAGACATACATGGTGTGAGACTAAGATTTATTTAATAGGAATATAATTATTTTGTAGATACAGAACCTTGCAAATAAGGTTGTTGAAGTGCTCAGCTCTGGGCCACATGATGTGAATATTGCCGTTTTCTCGTATCCTTGAGCAAGGTACTTAACCTGGATTGCTTCAGTAAAATATCCAGCTGTGCAAGTAGATTGTATGTAAAGAAATGTGAAACTGTAAGTCGCTCTGGATAAGAGCGTCTGCTAAACGCCTGTAATGTAAGATGAACATTTTCATGAATTTATTAAATCTACAGTAATTTTTTTCAGTGGTTTGTTGGAAGGAAAAAGTGCAGAAAACGACCATGGAGATATATTTAAAATCACTGGGGTTTGAACAGCAGCCTTTCGGTGCACAGGAGGAACATTCTCCCTAATGCCACCTCTCATTGTAAATGAGCAGTGTCATTCCCTGTGTGGAGAATTTCACATTCTCACCTCTAGGGGTCAGTACTGAGCGCCCGGTTTCAGAAGCATCAGAGCAAAGTGTACTTTTATTCCTAGAGCTATTGCTGCAATAAACACCAATCTACACTGATATGCATTGCATCCTTTATTACTATATATATGCATGATGTCATCAGAATCCTATATTTAAATTGCAGAGAATAACCTTCATTATGTTTTCAATACAGTACTGAGATTTATTTTATCTTTGAATATTTAATATTTATTTTATGTGTCTGTTGTTGTATCCTCTGTATTCTTGTATGTCTATTTGAATTTAGCTGCAACCAAATTGCCCCTTGGGTACAATAATTTATTGAATTGAATGGTTGTAATGTTTGATTATTATGTTATTATGACAGAGAGAAGGGCATTGGGCGTGGAGGGTTCTGGAGTGGCAGACATGGAGACTGGGCGTGTATCCTCCCATCACAGTGAGTTCTTTGTTTCTGTTGATCAAACCATTTTTTTTACATTTCATATAACCCCTTGTATGCAACTCCCACAAAACGGGAAATACAATAACTAATACTTATATTTGCAAATACTGTATTTGGTATTTATTCTTCATTGAGCAGCCTGTAAATATAAGCAAATAAAAATGTAAGTATTACAGATATGTGCACATTTGTTCAATCTTGTATGGGTTGTACTGGAAAAGATATACATACTGTCTCCATGAAAGTTGGGTAAAACAGTTTTTTTCTGTTACCTGAAGAGATTAGATCGAGTGGCCAAAGGAAAAGCCAGCAACAATATGTGGTATCAGTGAAATATTTTTAGAGATGGTTTGTTTCAAAATGCTTATAGGCTTAAGCTTTGTTGGTAAATATTGTATACAGTAAGACCAAATTAGACTTATGCTATAATCTATTCTTCACTTAAATTCTTATACTGTATCACCTGATATAAAGTGCATCCTCACCATTTGCTTCTTCTTGTAACCCTTCAGTATTGTGTTTGATATGCCTTTAATCAATGAATAATGTTTAATTAGGCCTATAATGTTACGTTCTGAGTGTCTGTTCGGTTTGTTTTTGTACTTTGTTTATTTATCATTTAGTACTGTTATGTTCTGAGTGTCTGTTCTGTTTGTTTTTGTACTTTGTTTATTTATCTTTCTTCGAGTCATGTTTCATTCACGTTCTGTTCCCTGTCTGTTATTGTTCCTGTTCCTCATCCACTCCTTGTCTTTGTCTTTTGCACTTCGGGAGTTTATACATTTCGGGTTTTCTCCGTCTTTGCTTATTATCTCGTTTTCTTCCTTCTTACTTTCTAGATTGCACTTTGTATATATTAGTTAGATGTGTATAGTACTAACCTACTAATCTACTAACGTTAGGGATTTAGATTTAGTTACTAACACTACTAATCACTAATTATCTCACGCTTCTTACTATCGCTCATTCTCTCTCCCATTATCCTATCCTTGATTAGCTTTTCACTTTCCCTTTCATTCGCACGCAGCTTCTCTCTTTGCGTTCCTCCCCTTCTAACTATGCACTTGTCTGCCTGATCTCCCAGGTCGTTTATTGTCTATGTTTGTATGTTTCCCAGTCCGTGTCTTGCGTTTCCCCTCGTTATTCTATTAGCGAATCCCCTCGTTATTAGATTAACGATTCCCATTGTTTACACCTGTGTTCCTCCCCTCTCTCCTCCCAGTCACACCTGAGTCCTATTGTGTTTTCCTTCCCTGCCTGTATATTAGTTCAGTGTTTATGTTCATTCCTTGTATATCTGTTCTGTGTTCATGTTCTTTCCCGGGTCAGTACGTTGATCATTATTCCCTGAGCCTACTTTTCCGAAGCCAGTGTTTATTGTATTTTCCGAGACGACCCTTCTGTTGACTACCCCGAGCCTGCCTAGCGATTCTGTTTTGTTTGCCTATCTGCCTACCTGTTTTGACTTTTTGGACTGCCTTTTTGACTACTCTCTGCCTTGTGTTTTTGTACCTTTGATTATCTGCTTCCTATTAAACGTTCCTTTTTGCCGGATCCTGGTCTGCGTCTGGGTCCTTATCCCGTACCTCACATATAAACTCCTATGTTCATACATGACTTTGATGATTAGATGTTTCAAAGTTCAGCATTGCATAATGAAAATAACGTCCTTACTGTCATTTATTATAGTAACTAATATAGTTGTCTCATATTAAATAAATAAATTGATGTTGTGCTATTGCTGTAAAAAAAAATAGGAAAACACTTTTGGTGACTCATGTACAGGGATGATCAAAATCTCAAATTATTATAATGGGGTTGTTTCCGGGTGCCCAAAGGGACGGGACAGTCAGTTAGCCAGAGGAGGCCGAGTGGAGAGATCTGGCTGGGCTGTATGTCAGGATCAGAGTCTGGAGGTAGGAGAGATCAGTACCCTTAGCCTCCTGATATGCCAGCACCAGTGTTTGGTATTGAATCCGGGCTGCTATCAGAAGCCAGTGAAGTGTGGTGTGTAGTGGAGTCATAAGTGTGAATTTCAGTAGCTTGAAAACCAGACACACTTTTTCATATTAAGTATTTCATTTTTGTCTGCAAGGTTTCCAAGCTGAATTAAATGTTATGAGTTGTCCCCTAATGAGGAATATATTATGTTCTTTCTCTCTGACAGGGGAGGAACACCGTCTCTCAGAGCTGAGGATTGTGCTGCTGGGGTGGAGAGGGAGTGGGAAGAGTTCAGCAGGAAACACCATCCTGGGCAGAGAGGAGTTTGAGTCTGGAATAAGAACTGCACAGTGTGTGAAGAGACAGGGTGAAGTAGCTGGGAGGCAGGTCACTGTGGTCGACACACCAGGCTGGGGGAGCACCTCGTCTGTGAAGGACACTCGAGAGGTGGTTAAACAGGAGATTGTGCGCAGTGTGTCTCTGTATCCCCCAGGACCCTACGCTCTCTTCCTGCTCATTAATGTGAGCTCATCATTCACAGAGTCACACAGGAGACCAGTGGAGGAACACCTGAAGCTTCTCAGTGAGAGAGTCTGGAGACACACTATAGTGCTGTTCACCAGGGGAGACTGGCTGGGAGACACAACCATTGAGCAGCACATTGAGACTGAAGGGAAGGCCCTCCAGTGGCTTGTAGAGAAATGTGGGAACAGGTATCATGTTCTCAACAATGAGAACAGGGGTGATGGCACTCAGGTCACAGAGCTGCTGGAAAAGATAGAGGAGACAGTGGCCAGGAACAAAGGTCATCACTTCACCATAGAAGAGAGTGATGAGGGGTTTAAAGGAGAGAAAGTGGATGAAAAACAGCTGAAACAGAAGTGTCAGGAATGGAGAAGAAGACAGGAGGAGCTGAGGATGGTTGTGGTCGATTCAGAGACAGAGGGATCCACTCTGCCAGTCAGGAAGAGGAGGGACAGCTTTGAAATATTCCCCCCTACTAGTGAATTCTATTCATTACCTTCTACAGTATAGATTTTATTTTACAGTTTAGCTGCACATTAAAAGTCCATCACCTCTCCTCCACTGTTTAAGAACACAGCTGAACAATGTGCAGAGTATTTACAACATGACTGTTCTAACTGTAGTGTACGTACATACACTTTGTACACCTTTTTAATTATGTGCTAATGTGGTATACAAGTCAGCTTAGCAAACATATATTACATGTACATAAGTCATTTGTTTCAGTTACTTTGGGTGAAAAGTATTCATCTGGTTTCCTTATTAAAGTCAAGCTGAATTACACAGACAGATTTAGTATTACAATAGAGAACTCAAGGGGCCTTGGGTGGCGTAACGGTAAAGGAACTCGCCCGGAGTGCAGGTTGCCCACTGCGGTCGGGGTTCGATCCCCGGCTGCGCCAGCCCAGCTAAAATAATAATAGGTGAGTTCCGTCTCGGAGGAAGCGGTTCATTGCCAGCCTCGGAGAAGTGGCTTGTCCCGTAGATGTGGGCGGCGGGCTCCTGGGGGAGGGTGAATTGAGTAAATAGAGGGTACAACTGGCCACCAAATTGGGAGAAAAACTGGGAAAAAACAAACAAACAAACAAACAAAAGTAGAGAAGACAAAAGACTCTTAGCTATCTTAGAAAATACATGTGGTTGACCTGTAGTGTAAAGGCCTTGTTGTTGTTGTTGTGTTTCAGTGAGTGGAGGGACTCCAGCCCCCTCTGAAGCAGGCAGCTCTGTGTGGGGATATGAATCGGCTCATGAAAGGTCCAAACAGAAGGTGTCATGGTGGCTGAATAGGAGTAAGATGGAGAGATCAGTATCGTCTGGATACGGAACAATGAGTTCTGCAATGAGTGAGGCAGAGTCTGAACTGGAAAAGGTCGGTGTGAGTGACATTCCACACAACACTTTTTTTTCTTAAAAAAAAAGGAAGAAATAAATCTCTGAGCTGCCCTTTAAAGTTTAAAACAAATTACCAAAATAAAAAGGCTTTACTATGAATCTGTAATGTCAAATTGTTGATATCGTTTATTTTGTACTGTGCAGAGCACTGCTACTGTTGATCTATGTTTTATAAGTATGAATATGTTCCGATCTATGTTTTGTAAATGTAGTACATTCCAAATTTCATAATTTGCAATTTATGGCTGTGCTGGTGGCTATAGGCATACCGTATTACTTTATGTTGCTCATCGGTCATCATTTCATGATTAACTCTTAAAATCTTTAATTATAATCCTGCATTATTTTAATCTGTAATGTTTACCTTGTCTGTGTATGTCATTACCATATATCCATCCATCCATCCATCGTCTACCGCTTGTCCTGTTCGGGTCGCGGGGCAGCGTCCTAAGCAGGGAGACCCAGACTCCCCTCTCCCGGCCACTTCGTCCAGCTCTTCCGGGGAATCCCGGCGTTCCCAGGCCAGCCGAGAGACATAGTCTCTCCAGCGTGTCCTGGGTCTTCCCCGGGGCCTCCTCCCGGTGGGACGTGCCCGGAACACCTCACCCGGGAGGCGTCCAGGAGGCATCCTAACCAGATGCCCCAGCCACCTCATCTGGCTCCTCTCGACGCGGAGGAGCAGCGGTTCTACTCTGAGCCCCTCCCGGATGACCGAGCTCCTCACCCTATCTCTAAGGGAGAGCCCAGACACCCTGCGGAGGAAACTCATTTCAGCCGCTTGTATTCGCGATCTCGTTCTTTCGGTCACTACCCACAACTCGTGACCATAGGTGAGGGTAGGAACATAGATCGACCGGTAAATCGAGAGCTTTGCCTTTAGGCTCAGGTCCCTCTTTACCACGACAGACCGATGCAGCGTCTGCATCACTGCCGACGCCGCACCAATCCGCCTGTCGATCTCCCGCTCCATCCTTCCATCACTCGTGAACAAGACCCCGAGGTATTTAAACTCCTCCACTTGGGGCAGGATCTCCTCCCGACCTGGAGAGTGCACTCCACCCTTTTCCGGCTGAGAACCATGGTCTCGGATTTGGAGGTGCTGATTCTCATACCAGCCGCTTCACACTCGGCTGCGAACCGCTCCAGCGAGAGCTGGAGGTCACGGCCCGATGAAGCCAACAGGACCACATCATCTGCAAAGACCAGTGACCCGATCCTCAGGCCACCGAACCGGACCCCCTCAACGCCCGGCTGCCTCTGAGATATTCTGTCCATAAAGGTTATGAACAGAACCGGTGACAAAGGGCAGCCTGGCGGAGTCCAACCCTCACCGGGAACAAGTCCGACTTACTGCCAGCAATGCGGACCAAGCTCTGGCACCGGTCGTACAGGGACCGAATGGCCCGTATCAAGGGGTCCGGTACCCGTACTCCCGGAGCACCCCCACAAGACTCCCCGAGGGACACGGTCGAAAGCCTTCTCCAAGTCCACAAAACATGTGTAGACTGGTTGGGCAAACTCCCATGCACCCTCCAGGACCCCACGGAGGGTGTAGAGCTGGTCCACAGTTCCGCGACCAGGACGAAAACCACATTGCTCCTCTTGAATCCGAGGTTCAACCATCCGACGGACCCTCCTCTCCAGAACCCCTGAATAGACCTTACCAGGAGGCTGAGGAGTGTGATCCCCCTGTAGTTGGAACACACCCTCCGGTCCCCTTTCTTGAAGAGGGGGACCACCACCCCGGTCTGCCAGTCCAGAGGCACTGCCCCCGATGTCCACGCGATGCTGCAGAGTCGTGTCAACCAAGACAGCCCCACAACATCCAGAGCCTTGAGGGACTCCGGGCGGATCTCATCCACCCCCCGAGGCCCTGCCACCACGGAGCTTTTTAACCACCGTGGCGACCTCAGCCCCAGAGATAGGAGAGCCCACCCCCGAGTCCCCAGACTCTGCTTCCTCGCTGGAAGGCGTGTCGGTGGGATTGAGGAGGTCTTCGAAGTATTCCCTCCACCGACCCACGACGTCCCGAGTCGAGGTCAGCAGCGCCCCATCCCCACTGTACAGAGTGTTGACAGTGCACTGCTTCCCCCTCCTGAGACGCCGGATGGTGGTCCAGAACCTCCTCGAAGCCGTTCGGAAGTCGTTCTCCATGGCCTCACCGAGCTCCTCCCATGCCCGAGTTTTTGCCTCAGCGACCGCGGCCGCGCTCCGCTTGGCTCGCCGATACCCATCTGCTGCCTCCGGAGTCCCACAGGCCAAAAAGGTCTGATAGGACTCCTTCTTCAGCCTGACGGCATCCTTCACTGCCGGTGTCCACCAGCGGGTTCGGGGATTACCGCCGCGACAGGCACCGACGACCTTGCGGCCACAGCTCCGGTCAGCCGCCTCGACAATAGAGGCACGGAACATGGCCCATTCGACTCAATGTCCCCCCGCCTCCCCCGGGACATGGTTGAAGCTCTCCCGGAGGTGGGAGTTGAAGCTCCTTCTGACAGGAGACTCTGCCAGACGTTCCCAGCAGACCCTCACAATACGTTTGGGCCTGCCAGGCCTGACCGGCATCCTCCCCACCATCGGAGCCAACTCACCACCAGGTGGTGATCAGTTGACAGCTCCGCCCCTCTCTTCACCCGAGTGTCCAAGACATGCGGCCGCAAGTCCGACGACACGACCACAAAGTCGATCATTGAACTGCGGCCCAGGGTGTCCTGGTGCCAGGTGCATATATGGACACGCTTGTGCTTGAACATGGTGTTCGTTATGGACAATCTGTGACAAGCACAGAAGTCCAACAACAAAGCACCATTCTGGTTCAGATCGGGGCCGTTCCTCCCAATCACGCCCTCCAGGTCTCACTATCGTTGCCCATGTGAGCATTGAAGTCTCCCAGCAAAACGAGGGAGTCCCCGAAGGAGTGTTCTCCAACACCCCCTCCAAGGACTCCAAAAAGGGTGGGTATTCTGAGCTGCTGTTTGGAGCATAGGCACAAACAACAGTCAGGACCCGTCCCCCCACCCGAAGGCGGAGGGAGGCTACCCTCTCGTCTACCGGGGTGAACCCCAACGTACAGGCACCGAGCCGGGGGCAATAAGTATTCCCACCCCTGCTCGGCGCGCCCACCAGGGGCAACTCCAGAGTGGAAGAGAGTCCAACCGCTCTCAAGGAGACTGGTTCCGGAGCCCATGCCGTGCGCCGAGGCGAGGCCGACTATATCTAGCCGGAACCTCTCGACCTCCCGCACCAGCTCAGGCTCCTTCCCCGCCAGAGAGGTGACATTCCACGTCCCTAGAGCTAGCTTCTGCAGCCGAGATCGGACCGCCAAGGCCCCTGCCTTCGGCCGCCGCCCATCTCACACTGCACCCGCCCCTTTGGCCCCTCCCATGGGTGGTGAGCCCATGGGAAGGGGGTCCACGTTGCCTCTTCGGGCTGTGCCCGGCCGAGCCCCATAGGTGTAGGCTCGGCCACCAGGCGCTCGCCCTCGAGCCCTACCCCCGGGCCTGGCTCCAGGGGGGGGCCCCGGTGACCCGCGTCCGGGCAAGGGAAACGTAGTTCCATTTATGTTCGTCATCATAAGGGGTCTTGTGAGCCACGCTTGTCTGGTCCCTCACCAAGGACCTGTTTGCCTTGGGTGACCCTACCAGGGGCATGAAGCCCCGACAACTTAGCTCCTGGGATCATTGGGACACGCAAACCCCTCCACCACGGTAAGGTGGCAGCTCAAGGAGGAGTCATTACCATATATATATATATATATACATATATGTGAATCAGGGGTGTCTGGTACTGCCATGTGAACTGAGGAGGCGGGTAAAAGCCATGTGCCAGAGGTCATTGGATGTTTAGGATACTGTGGTAATGATTGACAGTGCAGTTGCCATATCAACAGTATATTACATATTTAAGGGGATCTGTGATTGGATAGGAGCACTTGCTCTAGAACACTGGTGTCAAACTCATTCCATGGAGGGCCGAGTGTGTGCAGGTTTTTGTTGCAGCCAATTCACTACAGCAGGTGATTTCACTAATTATCTCCCTTCTTCAACCAAGGAGGGGAACTCATTGAAATCGCCTGGTGTAGTCCATTGGTTGTGTTCTATAATAAAATAAGGGGAGATGAACGGAGCTGACCCTGTGTCTGTGCGTGTTTTAATTTTCACTGTTTCATTTGCATTCAGGACGCAGGGCTGCTGGAGAAGAGAGAGGAGACAGTGGCCTGGAACAGAAGTGGTCACTTCACCATAGAAGGGAGTGATGAGGGGTTTAAAGAGTGGTTTAAAGGAGAGAAAGTGGATGAAAAGCAGCTGAAACAGAAGTTTGAGGAGGAATGGAGCAGAAGAGAGGAAGAATGGAGAAGAAGAGAGGAGGAGCTGATAGAGAGGATGGGGATGGTTGTGGTCGATTCAGAGACAGAGGGATCCACTCTGCCAGTCAGGAAGAGGAGGAACAGCATTAAAATGTTCCCCCCTTCTAGTGAGTTCTATTCATTCCCTTCTACAGTACAGATTTTATTTGACAGTTTAGCTGCACATTAAAAGTCAATCACCTCTCCTCAACTCTTTGAGAACACAACTGTGCAGAGTATTTACAACATGACTGTTCTAACTCTGGTGTGCATACACTTTGTACACCTTTTTAATCATGTGCTAATGTGGTATACAAGTCAGCTTAGCAAACATATATTACATGTACATAAGCAATTTGTTTCAGTTACTTTGGGTGAAAAGTATTCATCTGGTTTTCTTATTAACCCCCTGAGGTCGGCTGGATCGGCGCCGATCCAAGCAGCAATACAAGTATATTACTATTTCTAACTTCGCGATATTTTATCATACACACGCGGCAAAAACATTGACAGAAACCTTAGAATCGCGACTTTCCGATTTGAGCACTGGCAAATCAAATGGGATTTTTAAAATTAGCTTAATTAGACCAAAAGTAAACCTTGCTTTTTACTCTGTTTTTACCTTTTAGTAACGTCCCCCCTTCTATTGACATGTTAACGAGGTGCTAATTTCGGGGAGGTGCGTCGGGCCATGTGTGAAAACGCCGGCATAAACAACACAAACTGAAGAGGACAGTCTATGCTGATATTTATTTTATTTCGCTTGTTTTCAAATACTCGTGAAAATATATATAAATTCCGCGTCTTGTGACTACATATTCCGCATGTCGCAATGTAACAAATTGCAATAGGCACAGAAAATACTTTTCAAACAGCCTAAAATGTTATAAAATATATCGTATGTCTGTGTTTACGCTTGCAATCTGCCAGCAACAGTATATTCACGAGTATATTTTCAAATACTCGTGAAAATATATGAATTCCGCGCCTTGTGACTACATATTCCGCATGTCGCAATGTAACAAATTGCAATAGGCACACAAAATACTTTTCAAACAGCGTAAAATGTTATAAAATATATCGTATGTCTGTGTTTACGCTTGCAATCTGCCAGCAACAGTCTATGCTATTGATTTTATTTCGCTTGTTTTTTTATTTTTTTACATCTTGTCTGTGTTTACGCTTGCAATCTGCCAGCAACAGTCTATGCTGATATTAATTTTATTTCGCTTGTTTTCAAATACTCGTGAAAATATAGCCTATGAATATCGCGTGTTGTGACGCCAAACATTCCGCGTGTTGCAACGTAACAAAGAGCCAAAATGAATATTCAGGTATTTAGCATTTAGCCCTCCCACAGCCTGAAATAAATGTGACCAGTTCTGATAAAAACAGGTTTTTAGCTATTTAGATCTCAGATGTGCTAAACTATTTTCACACCCTTACATAACCAAGACCTTGGTGAACAAACGCACATTGGCAAAACAATTCGTCATTAAAGTCAAGCTGACTTACACAGACAGATTTAGTATTACAATAGAGAACTCAATGGGCCTTGGGTGGCGTAACGGTAAAGGAACTCGCCCGGAGTGCAGGTTGCCCACTGCGGTTGGGGTTCAATCCCCGGCTGCGCCAGCCCAGCTAAAATAATAATACGTGAGTTCCGTCTCGGAGGAAGTGGTTCATTGCTGGAAGTGGCTTGTCCCGTAGATGTGGGCGGCGGGCTCCTGGGGGAGGGTGAATTGAGTAAATAGAGGGTACAACTGGCCACCAGATTGGGAGAAAAACTGGGAAAAATGTGAAAAACAACAGAGAACACAAGAGAAAGACTCTTAGCGATCTTAGACAATACAGTGTGGTTGACCTGGGGCCTGTCTCACGAAGGAAGTTCAACATAGTCAGGGTATCTCTGCGTTAGCTGGCTACACAAAGCCTAACAAAGGCAATTACGGCTAACCTGTCTCACGACGGTGGTTATCAACTCGCTGTCAACCCTGGTTTTGCTGATCGAGCACGTGAACACAAAAGGGGCGGCTTTTCTAACACAGCCAATCACATGCAACATGGAGAGATCCAGAGCACTGTTTAACGAAGCAGGATTGGTGGGTTAGGGAGCTAACTTTGGGCTTTTCGGTCTCACGACTGTGGCTCACCCAGGGCTGCGGTGATGGGAATGTGAGTGCGATCTATTGCACCAATCACTCAAGAATCGTATGAGAAAATTACACAGCATTTAACATGCAACAGTACATTTTATTCATTATTGATAGCTACACACATACAACTATATAAACTGTATGTTTGCACAGGTTCTCGCATCACCAACAGAATACGTATATGTACCGGTGGCTAGAAAACGTAGGGCAATACATACAGTTTGCTGCACAGTGATGGCATGGCTTTGAGTAGTTGCATTTGTGACATGCGGCTCTAGAAGCTTGCAAAGATACAATATTCCCTCCGTGGAGAATCTTTATCTCTGATATTAAAAAAACAATTACGCAATTCTCTAGGATTGGTGAGGCCATTTTCCAGAGAGCTGATTGGTGAGGGGGCGGGATTATTATAGGATTGGATCCGTTAGCCTACATTTGAATATTAGGCATTTAGCAGACGCTCTTATCCAGAGCGACTTACACAGTTTACATTTATTTACATACAATCCATTTATACAGCTGGATATTTTACTGAAGCAATTCAGGTGAAGTGCCAGAATCACTGTCAATCCACACGTCTCTTTTGAGGCTTTGAGGAAACATGTCTCTGAACTGAAAGAGCGACTGGAGGACGTCTGCAAGGGGGAATTAGTCAAGATCTCTCAAACAGGTGATTACAGCAGAAATAGTTTTCTTAATTTTATGTAATGTAGACCCTTTAACATTTAGGAATTATATTTAGCAGTTTCATCATTTTGCGATAAGGGATATTCCTCAGCACTGGCAGGATGTTTTAATTCTGCATGCAGGGTTTCAGCTGGAGCTTTGCCCCATTCAGTGTAGTCTTGTTGGCTGAGTGAACCCCATTCCTCACTTCCATACAACACAATAAGCTTGATAATACTGGCAATTGTTATTATTATATATATTTTTTCCAAAATTCTAGTAAGTATACTGTGTTTAATCTATGGCACCTTATTTTGTATCCTCTCTATGAAGCTTTTAATGGATTAAAACTGACTTTCAGCCCAAAGTAGTGGTAACTCAGTATGAGTTTCCTGGTCTGGTCATTGCACCTCCTTCTTCCTGCTCTCTGTCTGCTCGCCGTGGCAACCAGGGAAATTAGCAACATTGTTACAGTTTCAAACCCTCAGATCCAACTGCCACTGCTGTTTAAAAGCAAACTGCCAAAACTACTGAGCCTCCAGCGCTCAGCACCATATATTCCTCACACTTTCATTTCATATTGTTATTAACCCTGGATGAGCCCGGTTTGCATTTACCTGCATTTTATTGGTGAAAATATCTTCCCATTTCTCCAGGAAATATGATAGAAAGTTCATTTTTAGGAGCTCATCTTTCTTGTGATCTCTCTACAGTGGAAGAAGTCCATATTCTAGAGCCCAGGACCAGAGAGGACTTCTTACAATGTGAGTCTGTAGTTCAAACTAAATTAAAATCATTTTAAACATTTTTTTTTAAATTTACATTTTAAAACGGAAATAAGAGCTAAATGTGTGAATGAAAGAAAATATTTAATTGAAACGTGTAAAACGTGTAAGAGATGTAATGTGATGCTTATGATCACTGAGCTCTCTTCTCTCCTTCTTCTCCTCTATCAGATTCCTGTCAGCTCACACTGGACCCCAACACAGCGCATAGAGTCCTCCGTCTGTCTGAGGGGAACAGAAAGGTGACACGTGTGGGACAGGTCCAGTCATATCCTGATCACCCAGAGAGATTCGATTTCTGGCCCCAAGTGCTGTGCAGAGAGGGTCTGTCTGGGCGCTCTTACTGGGAGGCTGAGTGGAGGGGGGGGGGGGTTCATATAGCAGTCTCATATAAAGAGATCAGCAGGAAAGGAGTGGGTGATGACTGTGGTCTGGGACGTAATGACAAGTCCTGGAGTTTGGAATGCTTTCCTTCCGGTTACTGCTTTTTCAGGCACAATAATGAGCACACTGATCTCCCTGCCCCCCCCTCCTCCTCCAGAATAGGAGTGTATCTGGATCACGGGGCAGGAACTCTGTCCTTCTACAGCGTCTCTGACACAATGACCCTCATACACAGAGTCCAGAGCACATTCACTCAGCCCCTCTATCCTGGGTTTGGGGTTTATGATGACTCTGTAAAACTGTGTGATCTGGGATGAGGGAGAGAGAAATCAAAGAGGGGAAAACTCTCCAATGAGACAAAATATTTTAAAGAAAATAAACAATATGCTTAAAATGACTAAACAAATGAATTAATAAAACATTTTAAAAATATGATATAAATATAGAGTGCATTTCCTTTTTTACATTTGTTCCAATGTTTTTTTTTTTTTTTTTTTGGGGGTCACACCTAGCCCTGCTTGGAAATGTGTGTTTGTGGTGATTTTCTCTTTTAAGGAACTTCCTGTAGGATCAGGTGAAACTGGCGATATGGATTACACACTTTGTAATCCATATTACAAACCACAATCACAAACCATGATTAAACAACACTTACTTTTACAACGTCCGACGCTGGCCACGGAGACCGGGGTTCAATTCCCCGTCTCGCCAAGTGTCGGCTCTGGCCGGGAGTGCCACCAGGGGGCGGCGATTGGCTGTCCGCCCCAGGGAGGGGGGAGGGGAGCGGCGTGGCGTTCGCTGCGTAGAGACCCTGTAGTACCGGGTTACAGTCGACGGCCTGCGGTGCCGTCTCGTAAGAGGCGTCACCCGCTTCGTCACTACCGGTCGCAGGACTACGGCAGCGAACTCACATTACTAGGGGGGGATTGACGTAAAAATAGCGGGTCTAATTGGCTACCAAATTGGGAGAAAAATGGGAGAAAATCAGAAACAAATTTTAAAAACAACAAAAAAAACAACAACACTTACTTACTTTTTATGTTATATATCTGTAAAAAAACTATTAAGTAGGTCAGTAGGACTTGCCACCTTCATGCTGTAATTTCATCATTACTAGCCTCGGTACTCGCAAGCAAGTAAACTAGTCTAATTATAAAAACGACGTTATCTCCGTCATGCAGGACAACTTACAAATATGCAATTAATTTCTGAAGCAGGTAGTTACGTTTTGCTAGTTTAGCGTAGTCACCCCCTTTTCTTTATAGCCAGTTTTCTAAAACGTGATGTTTAAAAGTGTATTACTGTTTGGGCATGTAGCAGTGTGTTTCCCTGTTAAAATAAAAGTTTAAATCAATCAATCCATTTTGATTGGGAAATAAGAAGCAGCAGAAACACTAGAAGAGGCAAATACACCTGTCTACAATGAAAGGCAAAATACTTCGCACCTCCCTGACCCTGGATCAGTTTTTCAGCCATATGCATAGATGTAACAAATATATGAGTGTATTTATGTTGTGTGTGTGTGTATGCGTGCGTGCATTTTTGAGTATAATACTGTGGTTTATTTTCCTCTCAGTGTGATGCTCAAAAACATGTTAATAAAATCAAACTGTAGTTCAGTAGTTGTACCATATGTCTCATTTATAAAATATATGCAGTGTAACAAAATGGTACAGAACATGAAAACAGAAGGAGGTTTTGAAACCCCAAATTCAGCGGGCTTATGTATCAAGCATGTCAGAGTAGGACTGCTGATCTAGAATTTTATCATTACTTATAATGAAAGGTAAAACAGGTTCCAGGTTCTTTCTCAAAGAAACCACTGATCAAATGTGACTGAATTGGTCTAAACCAGGGGCCTTATTTATAAAAAGTTGCATAGAAACCATCCTATATTTGATCTAAGATCATTTCTGAAATGTGCGTATGTGTGATTCAGAGAAACTGAACGTACGCACACAAAAACGTGCGTACGCCAGTCCCCCAGATGTGAAATCTGTAAATCACAAATTATCTTGAAATTGTGCGTAGCTGAAGGGTTTTAGATCTCCGCCTTGTAAACGCCCCCTAATTAATATCATTAGCATATAAAGGAGCTCGAATCAAAACACAAATCCTCTACTTGATAATGGTGAGCTGCAAGAAAAATAATTTTAGCGAGGCCGAAATCGAGGTCCTGTTGGCGGAGGCTGTTACGGTTGGCTCTCCCCTTGGAACCAAACCACAACAAAAAGCAGACAACAATCACGGTAAGGTGCAACAATCATTTATTTATCTAGGGAATTTCAAAATAACGATACACAATCCGCATATCAGGTGAGCCACAAAGAGTTGGTTGGAGCAGCCAGGCCGCAGAATAGAATGCCAAAAAGGAAGGCGGCAGCTCTAGGCTGGATCCCAAGCTCCTTTATGAAAGCCTCCTCACAGGTGCGCTCAATCAGCTGATTAGACCTGGGAGGAGCAAAAGAAAAGGAGAGATGTTATGTTGCGGAATCAGGAGGCAAGAGGGAAGGCAGTCACGTTAATAGAAGTTTGTTTTACTTCAGAGCCAGAGCAGAACATCGCATCCATTCAATCCTTCTTCTCTGCATTTCTCCCGCCCGCACTACGTCACATCCTAACAGGATATTCAATACTAGAGGTAAGCAGGAACTAACACAGTGACCTCTAGAGGTAAGTATGTGTACCTATTTGTAACATGTACCACAGTATCACAGAACACAACATTTCCCCCTTTCTTTAAAAGAACATTTCTCCAACCTGACATAATAAACTTGAGATGATAAACTGTACCCAAGCACGTAGTTATAAACCAAGGTATTTTAAAGTATTTAAATGTTTCAACAGTTGTACAGTTCACAGTAATTCTCAACAATTTATTTCCACCATTCTTAACAGGTCCTTAACTCACGGTGGTGGATTTCTCTGGCGGTTACTCCGCTGAGCTTCTGGAGCCATTTCTGTCAGTTCACCACGCGATTCAGGGATTGGCAACTGTGCACTGGTACACCGAGACAGGCGCTCCACATTCCATCTTCTTCCGTCGTTCAGCTCGGCCTGGAATGAGCTCGACCTGGTCTGGATGCTCTTGACGTGGAAAGGAAACAGGAGCAGTTTCTTATCTGATAACTTTTCTCTTTGAAGGAGTGTGGTCACTTCCTGTTTCTTGATCACGGTTTGTGGTGAGTTTCGTCCCCGCAGCAGCCTGGATTACACTCTATCAGGACCCTGTTGAATCGTTCCACTGCGCCATTGGCTTGGGGATGGTAAACACTAGTGCGGATATGTTTAATCCCTCTCTCCCTTAGAAACTCTGAAAAGGCTGTGGAGCAGAATTGACTTCCGTTGTCGGTTACAATGGAACACGGGTTTCCTTCCCTGGCGAACACGGTTGTGAGGAAGGACGTCACCGTGTCCGTCGTGACCTGTGGCGCAAATGCCACCTCCGGCCACTTACTGAAGTAGTCCACTAGCGTGATGGCAAAGCGGCAGTCGTGGGAACCGTGCTCGAAAGGACCCACTATGTCCATTGCGACTTTTTGGAAGGGACCGTCTGGGAGGTCCACAGGTTGCATTGGGGGAGGATAGGTCCTCGCGGATTTGTCACTCATTTGAAGCGATCATGTCGTTGACCATAGTATCCATGCGCGGCCACCAGTATAGCTCACGCAGGTGTTGTTTGGTGCGCACAATCCCTTGGTGCCCTTCGTGTGCCAGATGAGTTATTCTGGCACGCAGAGAACCTGGCACTAGCAATCGTGAACCACGCATGATGAGAGGCGAATCAACGGCAAGTTCATGGCGCACAGAGAAATAACCTGAAAGTCTGGTCGCCACAGCGTTTCTCGACGTTGGCCAACCATTCTGAATCTGTGCACGCAGCTGTGTCAGCTCAGGGCACGTTTCACGCGCTGCTGTGAAATCAGCTATAGACAGTGCCGTGAGGAGGGGAGTAATTTCAGCGACCAGCTCTGGTTCCACTGTCAGTTCAGCATCTGTACAGGAAATTGGTAATCTGGAGAGACAGTCAGCGGCAAAATTTATCTTGCCAGGACAGTGGACAATGTCATATTGATAGCACAAGAGCCTCACTGACCAGCGTGCTATTCGCATTCCAGCGCGATTCATGCCTTTTGTAGCCAGCAGAGTTGTAAGCGCTTGGTGATCGGTTCTGAGGGTGAATCGGCGTCCCCATAGATACGTTCTCCACCTCTCCACCGCGAATATGCACCCTAATGCCTCTTTTTCTACTGTGCTGTACTTCCTCTCTGCAGGTGAAAGTGTCCGAGAGGCAAACACCACTACGCGCTCGCTACCGTCCGGGTGCAGCTGGGACAGGACGCCACCTAACCCGTAATCAGAAGCGTCGGTAGAGACGAATGTCAGTAGGCTCGGATCAAATAAAGTAAGTGCAGGGCTGTTAATCAGTAATGATTTCAATGTTTGGAAACTATTCTCTGTCCATTCTATGTCAGTCTGTGATGTTGCTCTCAGCAGACTTCGCAAGGGCTCAACTACCATGGCGCAATTGGGAATGAATTTACTAAACCACGACAGGAGACCTAAAAAGGAGCGCAGTGCTACCGCATCTTTTGGCTCAGGGGCTTCCGCAATGGCTGTAATGTGATCTGGAGTGGGGCGTAATCCGTCTTTGGATATGACATGGCCTAAATAGATGACACTCTGTTTTGCAAAGGAGCTTTTTTTAACATTCAGCCTAAGACCGGAGTCGTTAAGGCGCTGTAGGACCGCTCTGAGATTTTTATCATCCTCAGCTTTTGACGCTCCATAACAGATCACGTCATCCAAATAGCTTTGACAGCCGGGCAGATCACTGAGTAAGGTGTGCATCATTTTTTGAAAAGCAGAGGGCGCTGACGCCAAGCCATAAGGAACTCTGGTATATCTGAAAAGGCCCTCATGTGTTATAAAAGCGGTAAGGTTACGGCTCTCTTCATGCAGAGGTAGTTGATGATACGCGCTCTCTAAATCTATTTGGGAGAACAGTATTGCACCCTTCAATTCAGCAAACAGGTCCTCAATGTGACGCAGTGGATGTGAGTCCAGATAACACTTTTGTTGGGCTCACGTAAGTCGACGCAGACTCGAATGCCTCCTGTTTTTTTCGCGTTACTACGAGAGGTGAGACCCACGGGAAGCATCAATGGGCTCTATAATTCCAGCTTTGAGCAGACGCTGAATTTCGCATGCCACCTCTTCACGCACTGACAAGGGTAATCGACGTAATTTTAGTTGCACAGGTTTAACGCTCTCGTTTACTTGCACTTTATGAACGAATCCCTTAACGCATCCGACTGGCTTGTCGCTATCATTAGTAATGGTATCGGCATGTGTTTCGCATATCGGTGCCGTTTTCGTCAGAACCGTGTCCCCGACAATGTGGCAATTTAGCGCACGGATTAGGTCCATGCCTAACAACGGAGATCCGGACTTGACGATGTAGAACGTAGCATTTGACGACACGTTATCATGGGCAACGAAAGCATCAAGGCAACCCAGCACAGGCAAAGGGTCTCTGGAATAAGTAACTAATTTAACCCGGGGCTCGGTTAACGGGCAGTTTGCAAAATGTCTCTTGTATAATGTCTCTGGCAGGATCGAGACAGATGACCCAGTGTCAACCAGCAGCTCGACAGCATGAACACTGCCATTCGGAGTATCGATATCTACGCTACAGTAGATTTTATCATTGATGGACATGTCATTCAGACAAAGAATCGTAACCTCCGGTATAGAAACTTCCCGTACTTCTTTGGCCCCCGATTTGCAAACTTTAGCAAAGTGTCCTGTTTTACCACAGTTATTGCAAGTGGACGATACGGCAGGGCAGTCTTTAGCATTAGCTAGGTGCTTTGTAGATCCGCAACGAAAACAATTCCTAGCCTGTTTTCCAGATGCATGTCCTGAATGCGCTGTGTGAGAAAGAGACGGCTGTCCGGAGGAGCGGGCTTTACGTTGCTGCCGTATGCCAGGCTTAGCTGTAATAGCCTGCACTGGAGTAGCTGTATGTCCACCGGAGAGGAGAATAATTTTTCACTGCTGACTCCACTTGGCACGCTAACGTCATCGCTTTTTCTAAAGTAAGTTCGTCCTCCATTAGAAGTTTATACTTAATCGCAGGTAGATAAACCCGTTCGATTAGTTGGTCCCGCAACATCTCGTTTTCCATAGATGCAAACTGGCATGGAACCGCTAGCTCGCGCAATGCTGTAATGTACTGCGTTACAGTCTCGTCAGGCCTTTGTGCACGTTGCCTGAACTTGTAGCGGCAAGCTACGACATTAACTTTCGGCACGAAATGTGCTTCCAACGCGGACATAGCCTCCTCGTACGTAGTGCCTCCGTTTGGTAAGCTATAGAATAGACGCTGACCCTCCGTGCCTAAGCAATGCAGTAAAATAGCACGGCGTCTCACATCTGGCCACGCATTTCCCGTAGCGTTAATAACTAGCAGATAGTTATCTAATATTTTCCGCCAAGTTTCAAACGGAATGGCTGGCTCACCCACACACGGGAGAAACTGCGCAGGGGTTGGTACTGATCCCGACATCCTCGTCGCCAATTTGTTATGTTGCGGAATCAGGAGGCAAGAGGCAAGGCAGTCACGTTAATAGAAGTTCGTTTTACTTCAGAGCCAGAGCAGAACATCGCATCCATTCAATCCTTCTTCTCTGCATTTCTCCCGCCCGCACTACGTCACATCCTAACAGGATATTCAATACTAGAGGTAAGCAGGAACTAACGCAGTGACCTCTAGAGGCAAGTATGTGTACCTATTTGTAACATGTACCACAGTATCACAGAACACAACATTTCCCCCTTTCTTTAAAAGAACATTTCTCCAACCTGACATAATAAACTTGAGATGATAAACTGTACCCAAGCACGTAGTTATAAACCAAGGTATTTTAAAGTATTTAAATGTTTCAACAGTTGTACAGTTCACAGTAATTCTCAACAATTTATTTCCACCATTCTTAACAGGTCCTTAACCCACGGTGGTGGATTTCTCTGGCGGTTACTCCGCTGAGCTTCTGGAGCCATTTCTGTCAGTTCACCACGCGATTCAGGGATTGGCAACTGTGCACTGGTACACCGAGACAGGCGCTCCACATTCCATCTTCTTCCGTCGTTCAGCACGAATGAGCTCGACCTGGTCTGATGCTCGACCGAAACAGGAGCAGCGATAACTTTGAAGGAGTGTGGTCACTTCCTGTTTCCACGGTTTGTGGTGAGTTTCGGCAGCCTGGATACACTCTTTCAGGACCCTGTTGAATCGTTCTGCTGCACCGTTGGCTTGGGGGTGGTAAACACTAGTGTGGATATGTTTAATCCCTCTCTCCTTTAGAAACTCTGAAAAGGCTGTGGAGCAGAATTGACTTCCGTTGTCGGTTACAATGGAGCACGGGTTTCCTTCCCTGGCGAACACGGTTGTGAGGAAGGACGTCACCGTGTCCGTCGTGACCTGTGGCGCAAATGCCACCTCCGGCCACTTACTGAAGTAGTCCACTAGCGTGATGGCAAAGCGGCAGTCGTGGGAACCGTGCTCGAAAGGACCCACTATGTCCATCGCGACTTTTTGGAAGGGACCGTCTGGGAGGTCCACAGGTTGCATTGGGGGAGGATAGGTCCTCGCGGATTTGTCACTCATTTGAAGCGATCATGTCGTTGACCATAGTATCCATGCGCGGCCACCAGTATAGCTCACGCAGGTGTTGTTTGGTGAGCACAATCCCTTGGTGCCCTTCGTGTGCCAGATGAGTTATTCTGGCACGCAGAGAACCTGGCACTAGCAATCGTGAACCACGCATGATGAGAGGCGAATCAACGGCAAGTTCATGGCGCACAGAGAAATAACCTGAAAGTCTGGTCGCCACAGCGTTTCTCGACGTTGGCCAACCATTCTGAATCTGTGCACGCAGCTGTGTCAGCTCAGGGCACGTTTCACGCGCTGCTGTTAAATCAGCTATAGACAGCGCCGTGAGGAGGGGAGTAATTTCAGCGACCAGCTCTGGTTCCACTGTCAGTTCAGCATCTGTACAGGAAATTGGTAATCTGGAGAGACAGTCAGCGGCAAAATTTATCTTGCCAGGACAGTGGACAATGTCATATTGATAGCACAAGAGCCTCACTGACCAGCGTGCTATTCGCATTCCAGCGCGATTCATGCCTTTTGTAGCCAGCAGAGTTGTAAGCGCTTGGTGATCGGTTCTGAGGGTGAATCGGCGTCCCCATAGATACGTTCTCCACCTCTCCACCGCGAATATGCACCCTAATGCCTCTTTTTCTACTGTGCTGTACTTCCTCTCTGCAGGTGAAAGTGTCCGAGAGGCAAACACCACTACGCGCTCGCTACCGTCCGGGTGCAGCTGGGACAGGACGCCACCTAACCCGTAATCAGAAGCGTCGGTAGAGACGAATGTCAGTAGGCTCGGATCAAATAAAGTAAGTGCAGGGCTGTTAATCAGTAATGATTTCAATGTTTGGAAACTATTCTCTGTCCATTCTATGTCAGTCTGTGATGTTGCTCTCAGCAGACTTCGCAAGGGCTCAACTACCATGGCGCAATTGGGAATGAATTTACTAAACCACGACAGGAGACCTAAAAAGGAGCGCAGTGCTACCGCATCTTTTGGCTCAGGGGCTTCCGCAATGGCTGTAATGTGATCTGGAGTGGGGCGTAATCCGTCTTTGGATATGACATGGCCTAAATAGATGACACTCTGTTTTGCAAAGGAGCTTTTTTTAACATTCAGCCTAAGACCGGAGTCGTTAAGGCGCTGTAGGACCGCTCTGAGATTTTTATCATCCTCAGCTTTTGACGCTCCATAACAGATCACGTCATCCAAATAGCTTTGACAGCCGGGCAGATCACTGAGTAAGGTGTGCATCATTTTTTGAAAAGCAGAGGGCGCTGACGCCAAGCCATAAGGAACTCTGGTATATCTGAAAAGGCCCTCATGTGTTATAAAAGCGGTAAGGTTACGGCTCTCTTCATGCAGAGGTAGTTGATGATACGCGCTCTCTAAATCTATTTGGGAGAACAGTATTGCACCCTTCAATTCAGCAAACAGGTCCTCAATGTGACGCAGTGGATGTGAGTCCAGATAACACTTTTGTTGGGCTCACGTAAGTCGACGCAGACTCGAATGCCTCCTTGTTTTTTTCGCGTTACTACGAGAGGTGAGACCCACGGGGAAGCATCAATGGGCTCTATAATTCCAGCTTTGAGCAGACGCTGAATTTCGCATGCCACCTCTTCACGCACTGACAAGGGTAATCGACGTAATTTTAGTTGCACAGGTTTAACGCTCGTTTACTTGCACTTTATGAACGAATCCCTTAACGCATCCGACTGGCTTGTCGCTATCATTAGTAATGGTATCGGCATGTGTTTCGCATATCGGTGCCGTTTTCGTCAGAACCGTGTCCCCGACAATGTGGCAATTTAGCGCACGGATTAGGTCCATGCCTAACAACGGAGATCCGGACTTGACGATGTAGAACGTAGCATTTGACGACACGTTATCATGGGCAACGAAAGCATCAAGGCAACCCAGCACAGGCAAAGGGTCTCTGGAATAAGTAACTAATTTAACCCGGGGCTCGGTTAACGGGCAGTTTGCAAAATGTCTCTTGTATAATGTCTCTGGCAGGATCGAGACAGATGACCCAGTGTCAACCAGCAGCTCGACAGCATGAACACTGCCATTCGGAGTATCGATATCTACGCTACAGTAGATTTTATCATTGATGGACACGTCATTCAGACAAAGAATCGTAACCTCCGGTATAGAAACTTCCCGTACTTCTTTGGCCCCCGATTTGCAAACTTTAGCAAAGTGTCCTGTTTTACCACAGTTATTGCAAGTGGACGATACGGCAGGGCAGTCTTTAGCATTAGCTAGGTGCTTTGTAGATCCGCAACGAAAACAATTCCTAGCCTGTTTTCCAGATGCATGTCCTGAATGCGCTGTGTGAGAAAGAGACGGCTGTCCGGAGGAGCGGGCTTTACGTTGCTGCCGTATGCCAGGCTTAGCTGTAATAGCCTGCACTGGAGTAGCTGTATGTCCACCGGAGAGGAGAATAATTTTTCACTGCTGACTCCACTTGGCACGCTAACGTCATCGCTTTTTCTAAAGTAAGTTCGTCCTCCATTAGAAGTTTATACTTAATCGCAGGTAGATAAACCCGTTCGATTAGTTGGTCCCGCAACATCTCGTTTTCCATAGATGCAAACTGGCATGGAACCGCTAGCTCGCGCAATGCTGTAATGTACTGCATTACAGTCTCGTCAGGCCTTTGTGCACGTTGCCTGAACTTGTAGCGGCAAGCTACGACATTAACTTTCGGCACGAAATGTGCTTCCAACGCGGACATAGCCTCCTCGTACGTAGTGCCTCCGTTTGGTAAGCTATAGAATAGACGCTGACCCTCCGTGCCTAAGCAATGCAGTAAAATAGCACGGCGTCTCACATCTGGCCACGCATTTCCCGTAGCGTTAATAACTAGCAGATAGTTATCTAATATTTTCCGCCAAGTTTCAAACGGAATGGCTGGCTCACCCACACACGGGAGAAACTGCGCAGGGGTTGGTACTGATCCCGACATCCTCGTCGCCAATTTGTTATGTTGCGGAATCAGGAGGCAAGAGGCAAGGCAGTCACGTTAATAGAAGTTCGTTTTACTTCAGAGCCAGAGCAGAACATCGCATCCATTCAATCCTTCTTCTCTGCATTTCTCCCGCCCGCACTACGTCACATCCTAACAGGATATTCAATACTAGAGGTAAGCAGGAACTAACGCAGTGACCTCTAGAGGCAAGTATGTGTACCTATTTGTAACATGTACCACAGTATCACAGAACACAACAAGAGAGCAAACAAAAAAAGAAATAACGGCCAAGGGCCGTAACACTTCCCCCACCAAGAATGTGGCTAAGAAGTGGCCACATCAAAATTACAAATTACAATTATAAAAATTATAAATTTGTCATAAATTTTACCTACTCAGTATTTACAAGACAATACAAACCGGTATATGTGTCCATATGTGACAACACGAGGAACAAAGAGTGGCATGCTAGTGTCACACTTTAATTACATACCCACCTTATACATGCACAGGCCACACCCAATTACACTCTAGATAAGGCATCCGCCACAATATTATCTTTTCCCTTAATATGTTTAATGACCAGATCTAAACTCTGCAAGAAGAGACTCCACCGCATTAGACGTTGATTGGAGTTTTTCATCTTATGCAGGAAGACCAGAGGATTATGATCAGTATAAACAAGAACGGGCGAAGCAGAAGATCCTATGCAAACTTCAAACTGCTGCAATGCAAGGATCAAAGCGAGGGCTTCCTTCTCGATAGTAGAGTAATTTCTCTGAGAGGAATTGAACTTCTTTGAAAAATAACAAAGGGGATTCTTGCAGAAGGACGGCACCAGCGCCATAATCGCTTGCATCGACAGCAAGTCGGAACGGGAGAGAGAAATCAGGGGCAGATAGAACGGGCGCATGTATAAGGAGGGCTTTAATTGAGGTAAAAGCAGACTGACATTTCTCGGACCAAAGAAATTCTAGGGTCGGACTGAGGAGGTCAGTCAAAGGAGCAGCAACGGAGGAAAAATTCATACAGAATCCCCGGTAATACCCCACCATGCCAAGGAAGCAGCGCAATCCCTTACGGCACGATGGAGCTGGGTATTGTACAATCGTCTCTACCTTAGCGCCCACAGTACGCACTTGCCCATTTCCAACTACCTTTCCCAAGTAGGTAATTGTAGCTTTACCAAACTCACATTTTGCCAGGTTAATTGTGAGGTTCTCAGCAGCCAAACGTTCAAAAAGCACAGAGAGTTGATTAACGTGTTCAGTCCACGTATCACACAATAATATCATCTAGATACGCCTCACAACCACGCAAGCCGGCCAAAACTTTGTTTACCAAGCGTTGAAACGTGGCGGGTGCATTTCGTAGGCCAAAGGCCATCACAGAATACTGTAAAAACGTATCTGGTGTAACAAAAGCAGAGATTTCACGAGCATGATCAGTCAACGAAATTTGCCAATATCCTTTTAGCAGGTCAATGCTACTTACAAAGATGGCAGATCCGACTCGGTCAACGCAATGTCCATTCTCGGCAATGGATAACTGGCCAAAGGCTTGGAGACGGAGTTCACTCGGGGGAAATCTGTACAGAAACGGTAAGAGCCATCGGGTTTATCGACCAACAAACATGGTGAACTCCACACACTTTGACTATGTTCTGCAATGTTATGCTGTAACATGTAATCAACCTCTTTTTTAAACTGCTCACGCTTCGCTGGATTTGCACGATAGGCATGCTGTTTAATGGGAACTGTGGAACCGACATCAATATCATGCTCCACCATAGAGGTGCGAGTCGGCACATCGGAGAACAGCTGCCGATGGGACTCCACCAGATTCACAATGTCAGCCCTGTAAGATGTGCCAGAGAGTCGGATAAACACCGCAACATCTCCAAATTCTTCAACCTACCCTCTACCAAACATCTAGAGGGCTCCGTCACGACATCCACAGTCTGCTCCGGGAGCGAAGGCGTCGATACATGGTCAGCGCTCTGAGATGAAATAGGGGAGTTGACAAGAATTGGTTTAACAGGACAAGCGACATCACTGCGTTCACAATAAGCCTTAAGCATATTAACATGACATAAGCGAGTTTTCTTTCTGCGCTCGGGCGTAGCAATGAGATAATCCACTTCACCAACTTTAGTGGTTACTATGTATGGTCCGCTATAACGAGCTTGCAAAGCTGAGCCAACAATAGGAAGAAGCGCCAGTACCTTATCACCGGGGGAAAACGAACAAACTTTGGTACGCCTGTCGAATAATTTTTTCATGCGGGTCTGCGACACCGCGAGTGTGGATTTAGCCAAATCGCATGCTTTTCTCAAGCGTGCTCTAAAAGTAGAAACATAATCCAGCAGATTGAGGTTTTTCAGATTCCACAAACTTTTCCTTCAACTGTTTCAGAGGTCCACGCACAGTATGGCCAAATACCAGATCAGCAGGACTGAAACCGAGTGATTCCTGTAGTACCACCTCTCTGACAGCAAAGAGCAACATAGGGATGCTGTCATCCCAGCCCTTTTCGTCAGAGAGACAGTAGGTGTGCAACATAGCTTTCAAAGTTTGGTGGAACCGTTCTAAAGCACCTTGGCTTTCAGGGTGGTAAGCACTGGAGAAACAATGCTGAATGCCAAGCTGTTTTAGCACTTGTGAGAACGTACGAGACATAAAATTGGAACCTTGGTCTGATTGAATCACCTTAGGTAAACCAATGATTGAAAAAAACTTAAGCAGCGCTTCAATAATTACAGGGACCGTTATCTTTCGTAATGGCACAGCCTCAGGGAAACAAGTAGCAGCACACATTATTGTCAGAAGATATTGATTCCCTCGTCTACTGCGTGTTAAGGGTCCAACACAGTCAATAATCACCCGTTCAAATGGTTCTCCAAAAACCGGAATCGAATGTAAAGGAGCAGGTGCTATAGTCTGGTTTGGTTTACCAGTTACTTGACACTCGTGACAAGATTTACAATGAGCGACAACGTCTCGTTTTAGACCAGGCCAAAAGAAATGTCGTAATATACGATCATAAATTTTCGTTATTCCCATGTGACCAGCGAATGGAGAGTCCTGGGCCAAAGTTAGAATTTCTGGTCGGTACTTAAGTGGTAAAACTATCTGGTGAATGGCAGTCCAATCATCACTGGAAGATGCCTCCACTGGTTTCCATTTTCTCATTAGAACACCAGATTGAATAAAATAACCGACAGATAAATCACAAATTTAGTTTTCTGTTACAGCCTGATCAAAGAGCGAGGAGAGTTTCGAATCCTCCTTCTGCGCTTGGATCAGCTGTTCTTTTGGCAACAATGTAGTTTCTACAGGCGACAATGAATCTTTGTCCTGTAACACTGTAACATTACCAGGCTTCAGATCAGGCAGCTCAAGTAAGGGGGTAACACATAAATCAGGATCGCACATAAAGGTCTCACTTAAATCGACAGGGTCATTTGCTCGATTAGCCATAGCTCGTGTCACCGCACATGTAGGAAACACTTCAGGAAATGTCTGTTCAAGACAATTAGGAGTGGTAGATACAATCGAGCTAGCAATAACTGACAGGCACATGTTTGGTGGTATGAGGTGCACCTTACTCTCTGTGTGAGGTAGGCACATGTTTGGTGGTATGAGGTGCATCTTACTCTCTGTGTGAGGTAGGCACATGTTTGGTGGTATGAGGTGTATCTTACTCTCTGTGTTAGGTAGACACATGTTTGATGGTATGAGGTGCATCTTACTCTCTGTGTGAGGTAGGCACATGTTTGGTGGTATGAGGTGTGTCACCATAAGAAAATATGTTAATTCAAAGTAGGCCAAACTATGATTGTTTTTGGCATTCACCACAAATGTCTCCCCATATAAAGGCATTCTGGGGCCTCGCTGTGACAGCCGAGGTGGACAATATGAATGCAGGCACTACTGCACACACAAAGATCACTCCCTTTTTACAAGGATACGGTTGGGATTCTCTTTATTAGTTTCACAAGTTTTACACTTAGCATTTACCATCGACATACATCCCTTTGGTTTTCCCAACACCGATATCGCTCTGATCCACAAAATGACTTGCTGCCTTTTGACAGTGCCTACTGTGTTCCTGTTTTTAATGAGACACAGCTGATGTCCCTGCATCACAGTTCATTGATAGGCCATGGGAAATGATCACTGCTATGAGATCTTGAGCGCTTTTATATGAATAGAAATGAAAGCATGCTTATAATGTTTGCGTAATCAACCTTTCGTAATTGTCAATGATTTGTCATCAGTGGAATATGCTGACTCTCATAAAGTACATAAGTATTAAAGTATTAAAATTAGAGTATACAATTATTTTTTGAAATTATTATTTTTCTGTGACATAGTCTTCGCAGTTGTTTGTGGAAAACTGTAATTTAACACAGGCCTAAATTGCAGTTTCATGAGGTGATTTAATAGGATGTAACATCATAGATAAACATATAAAGCATTGGGATCTTTGTTGCTAATGTTTTTAATATTATTATCAAAAAGAGACCTTGAAACGTCCCAACATTCACAAGTGAACAAAAACTGTACATTTCTCTCAAATGATCATATTTATTGCTGTGGTTTTGACAAAATAGTCCAATCAATTCAAGGTTTCTGTTCCATAAAATTTGCTATGACACATACAATTTAGAAGACACATACATTCTAAGATTGTGTTTTACACAGGAGCAGTGCTACTGCTTTTGAATGATTTTGTGGTGAAGCTGTTAACTTATGTTACAATAAGTAACTATGACATGAAAACCAAGACAAAAAATAATTTGGAGATATGGGGGAAAACATCTTACAATTAAAAACAGATTATATTACCGATCAAGATTATATGCACCATGTAAATACTTTAAAAATCCATTAAACCACAAATATTACCTTTATGTAATTTTTTGTGTGTATAATATGCATATTTATTATTCCTGACATAAATAATCATAATAATAATAATGGAATAACAGTATTACAAATTAAAAACTAAAACAGACAAACCATTTCCCCTTTCGTCAAAAGCCAGGAACAAATTATCCGTTCAAATGTACGGAGACTGAGAATCGTGGCTGTGATATAATTGAAACCACCAGGGGGTCGCCATCCCTGGTCCTGGAAACCACAGGGTCTGCTGCTTTCCGTTGTTGCTCAGCACTTAATCGACCAATTAAACCTGTTGATTCCACAGTTAACTCACCTCACCTGGCTCCTTGGGTCTAAATTGGTTGCTGCTTTTAAGGTGAAAACAAAAACCAGTGGGCCCCCCGTGGCTGTCCAGGACCAGGGTTAGCCAACCTTCACGTAAAGGGATCGTCACACGCTGCAGTGACTGCGCTCCAAAGTTAAGCCTCAAGCTCTCACAGAGGGGCTCTTGGGTCTTATCACATGACAAAATGTCACCAAGCAATCATTCCAGAACCTTCTGGGGTCGAGGCTCTGAGGGGCTGTGGAGAGCAGCGTTTGTAACGCCCTGTACGCATAACTACTGTAGACGGGAGACGAAGGGAGGAGGAGGAGGAGGAGGAGGAGGAGGAGGGTCAGTCGTAGCAGGGCTAAGGGGCCGCGGGAGCCCCGAAGGTCCCCAGGCAGCAGAGCAGTGCCAGGGGGGCCCAGGCCTCCTGTCATGTGATGGTGGTGGCGCTCTGGGCCCCCTCCGGCGCGAGGAACTGCACCTTGGGCACCACGAGCGCCGAGTTGCCGCGGCGCATGGAGTTGCCCTTGCGCATGGAGTGCCGCGGCGCATGGAGTTCCTCTTGCGCAGCGAGTTCTGGTGCGAGCTCGCTCTTCTGCAGCGTCTGGATGAGGATGGACGGCTTCTCGTCCAGCTCCCCCGCTGCACCGCGGCGTCGCCACCCTCGCCGTGTTGCCGAACTTGGAGTAGTCCACGGAGTAGACCCCCTCCTCCTCGGTGACGATGGGCGCAGCGGTGGCCCCACTGGATCTCCTCCGCCACGTAGGAGGTGCGGGCCTGCGTGGTGATGCCGGTGGTCTCCACCCGCCTCCAGGATGACGATCACCTCCAGGTCGCTGCACTGGAGCTCCGCGGCCGAGAGGTCGTAGAGGGGGCTGTCGCGGTCGATGACGTGGCAGACGATGAGCGGCGCCAGCAGGCAGTATGGATATAGCCTTAAAATAACAAACCCTTTCTAAAATGAAGTGACGTTTTTCTGTTGTGGAGTACCCTCTACCTGTTTTGTAAATATCAGGCCAATTTTCAACAATTGATTTTGAATAAAAGATTGATTTTGGGAGGAAATATTCTATGTAATGGCTGATACAGTTCTAACAAGGGGAAACACATGGAATGCTGTTCTGTAATTTTTGAGAGAAAAACCAAATCAATCTCTGTGGTAGTATTCCTGCAGTGTTACTCTAAGTTTCACTGCTGGCCCATGTGTGCTCTCTCTCTCCATTTTATCTCCAGCAGAACTGTCTGTACAGGAACGGCATTCTGCTGAAGAGACAAACACCATTCCCCAAGATGCTTTGGGCTTGAAAATATAAGTAGATGATTCCGTTTTAGCAATGAAAATTATATATATATGAAACACAATTTGATGGGCCCCTGGATGGCATGACCGGTAAAGGTGCCTGGGTTAGAGTCCAGGCTGTGCCAGCCCAGTGCTGGATGGGACTCACGTTCGGGGGCAGCAATTGGCTGTCTGCCCAAGGGTGAGGGGGGATGGAAGCCTGCATGAGTTTGCTGTGTGCAAGCGGCTCTGTGTTTCTGAGTTACGGTCACAAAATCTGGGAAAAAACTAAAAACATCTGATTTGAAAAACGATTTATTTATTTTAATACATTTTGTTTCAGATTTTTCTGCATTTTTCTCCCCAATTTGGAAGCCAATTACACGCTCTATTTATTTCAATTAACCCTCCCCCCACTGACTCTCCCCCCCCGTCTCTACAGGGAAAGCTACTCTCCGAGGCCGGTGATGATCCGCCTCCTTCAAGACGGAACTCATCGACCCCCTTTCTAGAGACTCCCTTACGTGCTTCACAGCGAGTTTGTGCCAACCACCCTCCCCTCTCCCTCAGGACTGGACAGACAAATGCCGCCTGGTGTGAGACTAGTGCAGGGATCAGCAACCCTGTATAGGTCTCTGCCAAGCCAATCAGGATTATCCCTGCTATATTTATAAGTAAATATAACTATTTAGCAAATTCTGAAAATGGGTGCCCTCTTGGTGCCTAGTCACGATTTGGAACATAGAACCTCATAAGAATTTTAATCATTTTAAAATCTACTGCGACTGAATTTTCAGATTGCAAAAAGTCAATTTCCAGGATATTACTGTCTGATTCAGTCATCTCTACCACTTGGTAAAGTATTTAAAAAAAACATTTGTTATAATTGACCCAAGTAATAAAAAAGAATCAAATGCATCATTTTTTTTAAATAGATTTTTCACAGTGTGTCTCAGTTAAAGGGTTAAAGTCCTCACAATTTATTGCAACATCATTTCATATAGCCAGAAGTCTGAAGTCCATACCCTATAATAATATAATGTTATCTCCTTAAACAAACTCATTCACTTTGTCACGTCCAGTCTCTAAATCACCTTGCACAGGTGCAGACACCATTTTGTGGGGTGGATTGGTAATGTGAGTTAGACTGAGAACTTCTACACACCTCGATTCCTGGGAACAGAAGGGTGAAACAGGTATGTTTAGAAGATACACGCTCTCTCTTTCCTCCCTCACACAAACACACACACACTCTAAGCAGTAACATACAGCTACACAGTGGTAGTTCTATTTCCGCAAATAACAATTTAGCGAATTGGCACAGTGGACTTTTAGAACAAAACATATCTGGACACTTATGATGCGAAAGTGTTGATGTTATATCTGTGTGGAATTCACAAAGGTTTCCTTTGCCTTGAAATAGGGGTACACTACAATAAACAGCCTGGGTGCTCTACTGTCAAAAAGGACTCGTGACTTTGTCCCGTAGTCCCAGGAGTGGGTAGGGAAGGCAGAGGCACCCCAGATATAAAACATGAAAATACATCACCTAATGTTTCAGAATATGGGCATGGTATGGTATGGATATGAACTAAAGGAATCATTGAAACTGCGTGTTTTAAACAAGTCATAAAAAAGCTGTTGCCACGGGTGTAAATGCCCCAAAATACTAAATGCAGTTTAGAAAGGGGAAATGACTCTCACACCGCTTAACACAAGAGGGGAACATCACCAACAAGAACAGATCCAGAGAAATATGCACGTTTCTATTGTTCAGACGTTGTGCTAAAGTGCGCCAGGGCTAGGGGATTAAACAAACTCAAGCAGTCACGTGTGTCCCTCTTCAGCTAAGCATGGAAGGAAGTCATACGTGACTGAAATGTCTGCTTGCTTTTCTCTTTCTCTCTCTCTCACACACACACACACAGTCTCACACACACACACACACACACGCAGTCACACACACAGACCCACTCACACACACACATTGTAAGCAGTGCTTTTCAGTCACAGTTCAGACAGCAAATAGTGAATTCTGAAAATAAGTTTCAACATAGAACCAAATAAGTATTTTAATGATTTTACGATACCACTCAGTTGAATTATGTAAAAAAAAACACATAAGTTGTTGTTATTATTTATTATTAAGTAATAAAAATGAGCAAATAACAATCTTTTTCTTTAGTTTTTCTCACAGTATGTCAGGTAAAGGGTTAATGGCCTAGCAATCTGTTGCCTCTGCATTTTAGACCATAAAAAGCCTAAAAGTTCACTGATGGATGACTGATCCAAGGTGGTGCCACTAAACAATAAAATAATGAAAATACATCACCTCATTTTTTTGAAAAATGTATATGGTACAGTATGAATATAGCCTTAAAATGACAAACCCTTTCTAAAATGAAGTGATGTTGTTCTATTGTGGAGTACGCTCTACCTGTTTTGTAAATATCAGGCCGATTTTCAACAATTGATTGAATGCTGTTCTGTAATTTTGTGAGAGAAAAACAAATCAATCTCTGTGGTAGTATTCCTGCAGTGTTACTCTAAGTTTCACTGCTGGCCCATGTGTGCTCTCTCTCCATTTTATCTCCAGCAGAACTGTCTGTACAGGAACTGCATTCTGCTGAAGAGAAAAACAAAATTTTTGCATTTTTGAACACGATTTGAATTTGACATTATATCAATTTGATATGCATGTCCTTTCCTCTGTAACACAACATTATATCTTGGTATCTGCTGCAGGAAACATGGGCTTCATCTAAAATGTGAACACGACACATGGATTATTGTTACATCATTACTATTTGAAAATGTCAGCTAATGTATGATAATAAATCTTCAATTGACTGTTTACAGATCAATGTGGATACCGCATATCACCATAATATAAGCAGATGGAGACATACATGGTGTGAGACTAAGATTTATTTAATAGGAATATAATTATTTTGTAGATACAGAACCTTGCAAATAAGGTTGTTGAGGCACTCAGCTCTGGGTCACATGATGTGAATATTGCCGTTTTCTCCTCTGGGGGAAACTGTTTTGCTACAGCATATGATGACCATGTGATTTGGTCCAGTGAAATATTTAGATGCAAATAAAGCAATAATTGTATTACTTGAGAGAGAGTAAACAGATTTTTTAAAATATGACACTCATTGACAGAAAATATCTATTTAATCTGATCTGATGCATTAAACATGTTTTTAACTTTTTAAAAATTATTTAAAAGGAGTTTTTATGAATGTAAATATCTGTAATTTAGCAATTTCCACAATGGTGAAGATATTTTAAAAAAAAAGTTAAATCCTGTCCTGAAATTGAAGATGGGATGTTGAAAGGTGGCAGTGTTAGCATAATGGTTAAGAAACAAGGTTTGTAACACAAAGGTTGCAGGTTCGATCCCAGGTGGGGCACTGCCATTGTATCCTTGAGCAAGGTACTTAACCTGGATTGCTTCAGTAAAATATCCAGCTGTGCAAATAGATTGTATGTAAAGAAATGTTAAACTGTAAGTCTGAGTATTACTACTAATGTAATGTTTGGCTGTCCACCCCAGGGGAGGGGGAGGGTGAGCCGGCTCGGGTCCGCCGTGAAGCACGTAAGGGAGTCTCCAGAACGTGGGGGGGTGAATTCCGTAGTGAAGGAAGTGGAGTTCGCTGCCCTCCGAGAATTAGCTTCGTAGAGACGAGCGGTGGACTCATGTGGGGGGGAGGTAAATTGAAATAAATAGAGGGTGTAATTGGCCACTAAATTGGGAGAAAAACGGGAAAGAAATCTGAAACAAAAAAATGTCATAAAATAAAACTGAAACAGAAAGGTTTTTGTTGCCAAAGGTGGGCAGCCAGTGACAGAATGGTGGAACCTCACTTTGCGCTGTGCTGTTGTTTAGGGCGATGGGGGCCATCTTGGCTGGTTTCCTGTCAGCATGTAAAAGGAAGCCTGCTCTGCTCAGCTCCATGTGGTTTCCTGGCCAATCACAGCCCTCCCCAAAGTGCTAACAGTGATCATTCAACTTAACGAACCAAACATGTTTGTTCCTGTCCAGCACAGGGCAGACCCTAAATTTGTGTCTTATTCCTGCAGAAGCTCTGTCTCGTGGTGGCACTAGGGCAGGGATCAGCAACCCTGTATAGAGTGAATTCAGTGTCAAATGTCTGTATATGTAAAACAAAACAAAACAAACAAAACAAAACAAAACAAAAAAAGATTTGCAAATATAAGTCAAACTTGCAAATGTAAAACTGCAATCTATGTGTAAAAACACGCTTTTTAGATTTTTACCCTCAGTTAAAGGGTTAATGGCTGTGACATAGTTTTCAGATAGCAAAGAGTTCACACACTATAGCTTCAAACTCCACCTGCTTAAACAAACACTTTCACTTTACCAGTGTCTAAATAACGTGGCACAGGCACAGACACCATTTTGTGGGGTGGATTGAGAACTTCTACACACCTCGATTCCTGGGAACAGAAGGGTGAAACAGGTATGTTGAGAAGACACATGCTGTCTATTTTCTCCCTCCCTCACACACACACACACACACACTCTAAGCAGTAACATACAGCTACACAGTGGTAGTTATAGTTCAGCAAATAACAATTTAGCGAATTGGCACAGTGGATTTTTAGAACAAAACACATCTGGACACTTATAATGCGAAAGTGTTGACATTATATCTGTGTGGAATTCACAAAGGTTCCCTTTGCCTTGAAACAGGGGTACACTACAATAAACAGCCTGGGTTCTCGACTGCCAAAAAGGACTCGTGACTTTGTCCCGTAGTCCCAGGAGTGGGTAGGGAAGGCAGAGGCACCCCAGATATAAAACATGAAAATACATCACCTAATGTTTCAGAATATGGGCATGGTATGGTATGGATATGAACTAAAGGAATCATTGAAACTGTGTGTTTTAAGTATTATGTTGGACAGATTTGACCCGAATTTTGGTGTTTATCATCACAAAAAGGTTGGTTAACATACTTGTTTTAGCCTGAGGCCAGGTGACTTTGCCTAATTTGGGGTCATGAACTTCTATACAGAATACTGACATCTAGATGTTTTTGTTCATTTCTATAAACACTTTGCACCCCATTTTGATGCTTAGGCCATTTTTGGTCATAAAGGAGAATAGGCCTTTATGAACTAGCAGCTATTTTAAATAAGAGGTAGACTTTTTTTTTTTTCTCTCTCTCTCTCACACACACACACACAAACACACACACACACACACACACACACAGACACACACACACACACACACACTCAAACAAACAAACACACACACACACAGACACACACACACACACACACACACACACACATACACACACAGACACACACACACACACACACACACACACACACACACACACACACACACACACTGCTCTCACCACAAACATAAAGACTATCCCAAATAGATGCAAATATTTTTTCTTACTTTTATTTGAACTAAAGGCATGTTTATAAATATATTTTATCTTCAAAAAGCTTACCAATGCCTCATAGATATAACATGAGACAGATGCAGATCTAAGTTGTGGGAATCCACTCTGTTGCTGTCTGAGAGGGGCAACACTGATATAAAAAAGGTCCCACTCACCATTTACTCACTCAATCACTCAAAAGCAATTGTCAGAAGAGGAACATGGGCAGAAGACTCATGTACAGCCAG
Organism: Aldrovandia affinis; assembly: GCA_029706075.1. NCBI lineage: Eukaryota > Metazoa > Chordata > Actinopteri > Notacanthiformes > Halosauridae > Aldrovandia > Aldrovandia affinis. Next base: position 64,432 of record JAINUG010000584.1, read on the forward strand.
TGAAGCCCTCGCTGTACTCTTAGACAATGATAATGACAGTGAAATAGAGGAGGAAGTGTCTGAAACTGAGGACAATGTTGAACATACACTACTGGTCAAAAGTTTTAGAACACCCCCTTTCTTTTTCCAGTTTTTACTGAAATTGAAGCAGTTCAAGTCCAGTGAATAACCTGAATAATGAATGAATAATTATTGCATTTTGTGTGCTTTGTAATGAAAAACGAGTGGTGTAATATCAAGGGAAACCTGTCCTATATGGACAAAAACTGAAATATCTGGTCAAGTTTGTAATAATAGTCAGTGACATGATGATAATTTCAAATAATTCGTTTTTGAGGAGGTTAAATATGTATATCATACAATTTTGAGGTGACTTGTATAGCACTGGCCATTTCTGGCCGAAACACTATTAATTGGTTGAACATTGAAACATAATACAAGTTAAACAAGTCATAAAAAGCTGTTGCCACAGGTGTGTAAATGCCCAAAAATACTAAATGCAGTTTAGAAAGGGAAATTACTCTCACACCGGTTGATGGTAGGGTGGTGGAAAAACGCAGGCGCCGCTCCACAAACTCCATATGCGTTCAGATCCAGAGCATGGAGAGATCCAGAGCACAAACTGCTGGAAGATGGCGGCTGGGATGCTGTCAGAAACTAGAGCGCAGCAGTGGATGTAGTTAGCTAGCTGGCGCTAACTGGATACAGTACACAACGGAATTATGTTTTCATTAGATTTTCATCGTCGCCGGAGATGGACGTTGGATTTTCTATGGGGACCTCACACCCGTTAAATAGCCGGAATCTGGAGCGCTCTTTCCAGGGGGACTTTTAAGACGTTATAATTTTGCTGAAAAGAAAATCCCATCCCGCTAGCTAGCTAGCAAGCTAGCTAACGTTATCCGCATAGTCTTGTAGGGAGAAAGTGGATGAAAATGTCGGATAGTAAGGTAAAAGTTGCAGTTAGAGTTTGGCCGATGAATCGGAGAGAATTGGAACTGCATACAAAATGTGTTGTGGAAATGGAAGAAAACCAAACTGTCCTGCACCCACCGCCTTCAAACACAAAAGGAGAAAACAGCAGGCCCCAGGCCCCAGTAGCAGCCCAGCCATCAGGCCTAGCCAAGGCCCCAGTAGCAGCCCAGCCATCAGGCCTAACCCAGGCCCCAGTAGCAGCCCAGCTATCATCAGGCCTAACCAAGGCTCCAGTAGCAGCCCAGCCATCAGGCCTAACCCAGGCCCCAGTAGCAGCCCAGCTATCATCAGGCCTAACCCAGGCCCCAGTAGCAGCCCAGCCATCAGGCCTAACCCAGGCCCCAGTAGCAGCCCAGCCATCAGGCCTAGCCCAGGCCCCAGTAGCAGCCCAGCCATCAGGCCTAACCCAGGGCCCAGTAGCAGCCCAGCTACCATCAGGCCTAGCCCAGGCCCCACTAGCAGCCCAGGCCCCAGTAGCAGCCCAGCCATCAGGCCTAACCCAGGCCCCAGTAGCAGCCCAGCTACCATCAGGCCTAGCCCAGGCCCCAGTAGCAGCCCAGCCATCAGGCCTAACCCAGGCCCCAGTAGCAGCCCAGCTATCATCAGGCCTAGCCCAGGCCCCAGTAGCAGCCCAGCTGCCAGGCCTAACCCAGGCCCCAGTAGCAGCCCAGCTACCATCAGGCCTAGCCCAGGCCCCAGTAGCAGCCCAGCCATCAGGCCTAACCCAGGCCCCAGTAGCAGCCTAGTTACCACCAGGTTATCCTCATCAGGAGGACTTCACTGTACTCATCAGAACATCCATGCGCGAGTAAGTATTCGTCGCATCAACAAAGCAATCATCAAACATCGGAAATTGAATGTTTTTAAAACTGTAAATAACTCTAGATTAGTCTTGGATCCCCGCAGTAAAACCAAAGGACTTCTAGCCAGCCACATACATATTAGAAGTATTCTTTCAAAATGTGAACAAGTACAACATCTCTTACTAGATTCAAACTTTGATTATTTAGGGATGTCTGAATCATGGCTGAACAAAAATTCTCAGTGCGCAGCAATAAATGTGAATGGATTTAACATGTTTAGAAATGATTGCAATCAGGGAAAGGGTGGTGGTGTTCTGTGTTATGTTAAGGAAACCATAAGGTGTAATGAAATCAATTTCATAGACTGTGACCTGGAATGCCTAGGTCTAAACATTGAACTTTCTGCAGAGATGTCTTTCACTCTTATTGTGCTATACCCCCCCCTTGTCTAATATCAGTTTTTATGAGAAATGTAGAGAATTATTGCAACAATGTGATTTTAATAGGGAGGTTATAGTTATGGGGAACTTTGATGTAAATTGGGAAGACAAGTCCTCAAAAAGGCATCTAAAACAAGTTACTGACGGCTTTAATCTTTCACAAATAGTTAAAGGGCCAACCAGAATCACACATTCCTCCTGCACCCAGATAGATCTAATTTTTAGCAATATGCCAGACAGAATAATAAAATTATATAACATGATAAGAGGCCTGTCAGATCATAATTTGATTTTAATGGCAAGAAAAGTGAATGGGAAAAAATGTTCCAGCTTCAGTCAGAGCTCGGAATCCGTGTGGATACCAAAGAATAAAAAGGGAGACTTTAAAAATGCTGTGCAGAATATTAAGTGGGATGACATGCTGAAATCAGATGACTTGGAATATATTAGCCAGTGCTTTACAGAAAAATACATAATACAATTAAAACATTTTCTAAAATGTTTAGATACAAAAATAGAAGGTCTTCCTTCCCATGGATAAATGAAACTATAATTCAAATTATGAAAGAACGAGACCAGGCCCTAAAAACATCACTGAAGTCTAAACTAACAACTGATAGGCAGAAATTTGCCTAAATAAGAAATAAAGTAACAAGAGAGCTTAGGAAAGCCAAGGCAAATTATTTTCTCGCAATAATAGAAAATTCCAAGGGAAACTCTAAAATCATATGGCAGCAAATAAAGAAATTAACTGGACAGAATAATGTTAGAAAACACAATGAACTAAGGATTAATGGCACTCTAACAAATACGTAATTTGATGTGGCTGAAGCCTTAAATGATTACTTTGTAGATTCTGTAATCTACAAACTATTGCCAACAGTTTTCCTCCACACCAGCAGCATAGTGTCATGGCAGCAAACTCTGTTTTACCCACCTTCAATCTGGAAAGAGTGTCGGACTCGCAGGTAGCGAAGGTCATTGATTCACTGAAACCCAAATGGTCAAAGGACGTGTATGAAATGGACTCTGTTATGATCAAGGATCTTGAATGTTTATTAATAAAACCAATTGCCCATCTTGTCAATATCTCCTTATCTCAGGGGATATTTCCAAAACAGTGGACACCTGCAGTTGTTGTGCCAATTTTTAAAAGTGCTGATCCTCATTCTGCATCAAATTATAGACCAATTAGCATACTTCTGTATTCCAATCATGTCAAAGGTTATTGAGAAATTAGTGGCAGAGCAATTGATTTCTCATCTCAACTCTTGTCAGCTCCTGCACCCTATGCAAAATGGCTTTAGAGCCCATCACTCCACAGAAACTGCAACTGTCTATTTTGTTGAAAGGGTTAAGTCACTAATAGACAATGGGGGTGTCGTTGGCGCCATGTTTTTAGATCTTCGGAAAGCCTTCGATATAGTCAATCATGGAATCCTACAGTCTAAGTTTGGTCAATTCAATTTCTCATCGTGCACTTCCAGCTGGTCCAACTCATACCTTTCTCATCGAACTCAGTGTGTTAAAATAGAAAATCTAATTTCAACAATCTTGCTACAGGTGTCCCCCAAGGTTCAGTCCTGGGTCTGATCCTATTTAGCCTCTACATAAATGACCTACCATCTATCTGCCAAGGCTGTGATATTGTTATATATGCAGATGATACTGTGATTTTAGTAAAGGACAAAAACCATGCTGATGCTGCTGCACAGCTTACTAAGATTATGGTTAATATATCTACTTGGTTAAATGCCTGCTGTCTACAACTTAACACTTCAAAAACAGTTGCCATGTTTTTTGCAAAAACCAACAAATCATACGTTGAACCCAATGTTTTTATTTCAGGGGAGAGAGTGCAAATTGTACATGAATGTAAATATCTTGGTATTCTGATTGACTGAATCAATAACCTCACATTTAACCCCCTGAGGTCCGTGCTAAGCTTTTAATGTTTTTAGATTTTGGCATGGTCTGATATTTATCTCAATTTCATCAATTTAACACACACTTACTCCAAAGTGTTTGATATTTTTATTTGAAGGACAATCACAGCTACATTTGTATGCCATCAATAGTTTGGTCAGTATCATATGCAGCTTGTAAATAGATCTACAAACACACAAGTTAAAAATAGTAAATTTTTCTGCTGTCACAAAAGATGTGAAAGCACACACTAAACTATAGTGACGAATTGTTTTGCCAATGTGCGTTTGTTCACCAAGGTCTTGGTTATGTAAGGGTGTGAAAATAGTTTAGCACATCTGAGATCTAAATAGCTAAAAACCTGTTTTTATCAGAACTGGTCACATTTATTTCAGGCTGTGGGAGGGCTAAATGCTAAATACCTGAATATTCATTTTGGCTCTTTGTTACGTTGCAACACGCGGAATGTTTGGCGTCACAACACGCGATATTCATAGGCTATATTTTTCACGAGTATTTGAAAACAAGCGAAATAAAATTAATATCAGCATAGACTGTTGCTGGCAGATTGCAAGCGTAAACACAGACAAGATGTAAAAAAATAAAAAAACAAGCGAAATAAAATCAATAGCATAGACTGTTGCTGGCAGATTGCAAGCGTAAACACAGACATACGATATATTTTATAACATTTTACGCTGTTTGAAAAGTATTTTGTGTGCCTATTGCAATTTGTTACATTGCGACATGCGGAATATGTAGTCACAAGGCGCGGAATTCATATATTTTCACGAGTATTTGAAAATATACTCGTGAATATACTGTTGCTGGCAGATTGCAAGCGTAAACACAGACATACGATATATTTTATAACATTTTAGGCTGTTTGAAAAGTATTTTCTGTGCCTATTGCAATTTGTTACATTGCGACATGCGGAATATGTAGTCACAAGACGCGGAATTTATATATATTTTCACGAGTATTTGAAAACAAGCGAAATAAAATAAATATCAGCATAGACTGTCCTCTTCAGTTTGTGTTGTTTATGCCGGCGTTTTTCACACATGGCCCGACGCACCTCCCGAAATTAGCACCTCGTTAACATGTCAATAGAAGGGGACGTTACTAAAAGGTAAAAAACAGAGTAAAAAGCAAGGTTTACTTTTGGTCTAATTAAGCTAATTTTAAAAATCCCATTTGATTTGCCAGTGCTCAAATCGGAAAGTCGCGATTCTAAGGTTTCTGTCAATGTTTTTGCCGCGTGTGTATGATAAAATATCGCGAAGTTAGAAATAGTAATATACTTGTATTGCTGCTTGGATCGGCGCCGATCCAGCCGACCTCAGGGGGTTAAAGGACATGTTAAAAAAAGTCTGCAAAAATCTCAAACTTGGCTGCTTTCAGCATCTCAGAAACCATATGTCTACAGAAGCTGCAAAAATGTTTCTGTTCTCTCTTATTCTGTCCCACATTAACTATTGTTCAACTGGCTGGTCGATTGCTAACTCCACAACTCTAAAACCTGTAATATCGTTTGTGGTGTCCCCAGGGGTTGGGCGACACGCACGGACCTTGCAGAGGGCGTAGGCAAGTTTAACAACAAGGAGGAGGCAGTGTTTGAAAACAAAATGATAATTTATTAAACTATTACTTACAAACACAAAACACAGGGTGGGGTCTTCAGGGGAATACAAACACAAAGTCCGCAATCCTTTCTCGTCGTCAATGTCCAAATCCAAATCCAAAATCCAGTTCCAAGTCCGTAATCCAGTCCGTATTCAAATCCAAAGCAGCAATCCAATTTCCAACACAAAAAACACTCCAACAAACACTCTCTCCAAATCCTGGCTGGTCACACGACTTCACAGGTATACACTTTCTATAAACACACTCACAGTAACTCCTTCTCAACCACGTTCCAACTCCTCTCAACAGGTGCTGGAGCGAGCTCTTTAAATAGGCCTTGCAATGGCTTTCAGCTGGTCGTTAGCTCCCATTGCCTGACTTCGTTCAGGTGTTGCTGTGGTCTGTTGGGAAATGTAGTGAAAATGGCTGCCATGTGTTGGAGGCCAGGCAGCCATTTTCTGGTGCAACCCTTTGGGCTGCCACACACCCTCCTCCTCAGCTCTGACCTCGGGGAGGGCTGAGCGGCCTATGTCCAGCGGCCACCCGGAGGGTCCCCCTCTCCAGGTCCACTCAGGCAGTTTTCCACCCGGGTCAAATGTCCAGATTCCCTCTCCATTCACAGTCTGAAAAAACATCTGCAAACCGTTAGGAAATGGCGAAAGTTGCTCACCGTGTCTGCCCCCAACTGGCCACATGTGGGTACTGGCTCTGGGCTTCATGGACCAGACAAGTACCAGTCTTGCTCTGGTCCTCACCAGCCTTCCATGGCTGCTCCAGCAAACCCTGTGCAGCATTTCACTCCGTACTCCATTCTTTGGCCTTTTCTTCCACGTCCCTTTATCTTTCAGGGGGTCAGGTGGGGTAACTGGGGAAAACATACTCTTTGACAGGTGGTTAGCTGTATCCTTACATTTCTTTTCCACGTTTGCATTTACTCTCCCTAAACGGTTGTTACGGTTAATCCTTTTAATTTTACTTCCGTTCTTTTCTGAATTTATTTTCCAGTGAGTATTTCTGATTTCCACTCTTTTTCTCAGTCTTTTCAATTTCAACTGAACAGATGGACTCACCACTTCAGGTGTTGCTGTGGTCTGTTGGGAAATGTAGTGAAAATGGCTGCCATGTGTTGGAGGCCAGGCAGCCATTTTCTGGTGCAACCCTTTGGGCTGCCACACGTTATATAAACAGGCTCTCAAAATCCTTGATGAAAAAAACCCAGAAACTTCCATCACTGTACAATTCTTAATAAGTATGGACTGCTAAATTGGGAAAATCTCATCATATTTAAAAACTGCTGTCTTATGTATAAAATTAGTCATAGCCTGGCCCCCCTCCACTCTGCAACCTAATCCGTTTCAGATCATCTGCAACACATGTAACCAGAGGGGCATCAAGAGGAGACTGTGAAGTCCCCTTTAGAAAAAGTGTGTTTGGACAGTCAGTTTTTTCCTACAAAACTGCATATCAATGGAACTAGATCCCACAAAGCATAAGAGAGTCCACCTCATACCACTCCTTTAAGAAAAACATGAAAGGATGGCTGGTGGACAATCAACTCTGTGAACATTAGGGCCTGTGGAATTTACAATCTGCACTTTTATAATCTGTTACTGCTATGATTGTATATGTATTGTTGTATGCTATTAACTTGTATGTACTGTTATATGGTATTGTATATAATTTTAAAAAATTGCATTGTAGCATAACCTTTATTTTAGGACACAGCCTTGTACCTTCTGGCAGGGGGACTACCAATGGAAATTAGCCCTTTGGCTATAATTGGGTGCATTTTTATTTATTTTTCACAAAATATTCATTAATGTACATTGTCCCTCTTGAGCAAATAAACAAACAAACACAAGAGGAGAACATCACCAACAAGAACAGATCCAGATAAAAATATACACGTTTCTATTGTTCAGACTTTGTGTTAAAGTGCGCCAGGGCTAGGGATTAAAGAAACTCAAGCAGTCACTAGTGTCCCTCTTCAGCTAAGCATGGAAAAAAGTCATACATGACTTAAATGTCTGCTTGCTTTTCTCTCTCTCACACACACCCACATACACACACCCACTCACACACACACAGTCACACACATACACACAGTCACACACACACACACACACACACACACACAGTATGTAGTATTAAATGTGACATTACATTATTTACATTACTATTTGAAAATGTCAGCTAATGTACGATAATAAATCTTGAATTGACTGTTTACAGATCACAATGGTTTGTTACAGCATATGGTGACCATGTGATTTGGTACAGTGAAATATTTATATGCAAATAACTAATAAATGTTTTGAAATATGATACTGATTGACAGAAAATATCAATTTAATCTGATTTGATTCATTAAACATGTTTTTAACTTTTAAAATTTTTGCGGAGTTTTTACGAATGTAAATATCTGTAATTTAGCAATTGCCACAACGGTGAAGATATATTTAAAAAAGTTCAATCCTGTCCTGAAATTGAAGATAGAATGATGAAAGATTAAAATGTTCATGAATTTACAGTCATTTTGTTCTGTGGTTTGTTGGAATGGATGATTATTATGTTGTTATGACAGAGAGAAGGGCATTGGGCATGGAGGGTTCTGGAGTGGCAGACATGGAGACTGGGCGTGTATCCTCCCATCACAGTGAGTTCTTTGTTTCTGTCGATCAAACTATTTTTTTACATTTCATATAACCCCTTGTATACAATTCCCACAGAATGGGAAATACAATAACTAATACTTATATTTGCAAATACTGTATTTGGTATTTATTCTTCATTGAGCATCCTGTAAATATGAACAAATAAAATGTAAGTATTACAGATATGTGTTCTTTTATGGGTTGTACTGGAAAAGATACATAATGTCTCAATGATAGTTGAGTAAAACAGATTTTTCCTGTTAGAGATTCAATTGAGTGGCCAAGGAAAACGCCAGCAACAATATGTGTATCTGTGAAATATTTTTTGAGATTGTTTGTTTCATTATGCTTATAGGCTTAAGCTTTGTTGGTAAATATTGTATACAGTAAAACCAAATTAGACTTATGTTATAATCTATTCTTCACTTAAATTCTTATACTGTATCACCTGATATAAAGTGCAAAAAGACACACCTTTTCATATTAAGTATTTAATTTTTGTCTGCAAGGTTTCCAAGCTGAATGAAATGTTATGAGTTGTCCCCTAATGAGGAATATATTGTGTTCTTTCTCTCTGACAGGGGAGGAACACCGTCTCTCAGAGCTGAGGATTGTGCTGCTGGGGTGGAGTAGGAGTGGGAAGAGTTCAGCAGGAAACACCATCCTGGGCAGAGAGGAGTTTGAGTCTGGAATAAGAACTGCACAGTGTGTGAAGAGACAGGGTGAAGTAGCTGGGAGGCAGGTCACTGTGGTCGACACACCAGGCTGGTGGAGCACCTCGTCTGTGAAGGACACTCGAGAGCTGGATAAACAGGAGATTGTGCGCAGTGTGTCTCTGTGTCCCCCAGGACCCTACGCTCTCTTCCTGGTCATTGATGTGAGCTCATCATTCACAGAGACACACAGGAGACCAGTGGAGGAACACCTGGAGCTTCTCAGTGAGAGAGTCTGGAGACACACTATAGTGCTGTTCACCAGCGGAGACTGGCTGGGAGACACAACCATTGAGCAGCACATTGAGACTGAAGGGAAGGCCCTCCAGTGGCTTGTAGAGAAATGTGGGAACAGGTATCATGTTCTCAACAATGAGAACAGGGGTGATGGCACTCAGGTCACAGAGCTGCTGGAGAAGATAGAGGAGATGGTGGCAGGACACGGTGGCTGTCACTATGAAATGGAGAGAATGCTCTTACAGGAGGTGGAAGAGAAGAGGAGGACAGTGGAAGAAAGAGTGGAACAGAGGATGACAAAGGTGCAGAAACAGAGGAAAGCTCTCAGAGCGCTGTTTGAAGGTGAGTTCTTTAATGGATTGGAGTCCTGAGTGTGAGAGCAGGCTGGACTCTCTGTTACAGAGGGATGAACAGCTCACCCACTCACTGTGACCTGGGGAGACAGAAAGAACAGCTGGGGGTCACTGCACTAGTGGGGTGTCTCAACAACTCAATGAAAATGAAACTACAATAAGATTTTTAGTTCATAACCATTCATTGAAAATTATACCTTAAAATGTAAACACTTAATAAAACAATAATTCACTCCCAACTTTCAATGCCCCCAACGATCTGGCTGAAATTGAGTTGTATATGAGTAGTTTAGAGTGGCCAATGAATAGATCACACTATGGCTGTAAAATACTTCATTAATTAAACTCCCATATAAATAAACCTCAAGCAGAACACAGTAAACAGACAGATATCTAAATGGCAATCTTCCTCCTAGACTATTATGTGATTATCATTAAATATCTGGTTCTTTGTCTTACACTTTATTATATTTATTAAGCTGGATATGTTAAAATGCTGATTGACATGTAATCTCAAACTGGAGTACCGTCTCTCTGCAGACTATGTACAACATCCCTTTTGGGTCCACTATAAAGAGAAATACAGTAACTCAAACTTATATTTGCAAATACTGTATTTGGTATGTATTCTTCATTGAGCAGCCTGTTTTACACTGTCAGGCTGTCTATACACTAGCTCTGTGAAGCTGGCCACAATTGGAGACTTCTGGTTGGTGTCTTTCAAAATACAAGCGCATGTTACTCAGGATCAAAATACACATTTTTTAATAGTTATTACAATAGAATGCTTCACTCTGAAATGATTTCCATAGACAAAAATATGAAATAATGATAATAAGCAGCTGTGGAAATAATTTAAAAATATAGATAGTAAATATAAGCAAATAAAAATGTAAGTATTACAGATATGTGCACATTTGTTCAATCTTGTATGGGTTGTACTGGAGAAGATATACATAGTGTCTCTATGAAAGTTGGGTAAAACAGTTTTTTCCTGTTATCTGAAGAGATTCGATCGAGTGGCCAAGGAAAAGCCAGCAACAATATGTGTATCAGTGAAATATTTTTGAGACGGTTTGTTTCAATATGCTTATAGGCTTAAGCTTTGTTAGTAACTATTGTATACAGTAAAACCAAATTAGACTTATGCTATACTCTATTCTTCACTTAAATTCTTATTCTGTATCGCCTGATATAAAGTGCATCCTTACCATTTGCTTCTTCTTGTAACCCTTCAGTATTGTTTTTGATATGCCTTTAATAAATGAATAATGTTTAATTAGGTCTATAAACTCCTATGTTCATACATGACTTTGATGATTAAATGTTTCAAAGTTCAGCATTGCATAATGAAAATAACGTCCTTACTGTAATGTATTATAGTAACTAATATAGTTGTCTCATATTAAATAAATAAATTAATGTTGTGCTATTGCTGTTAAAAAATTAGGAAAACACTGTTTGGTGACTCATGTACAGGGATGATAAAAATCTCAAATTATTATAATGGGGTTGTTTCCGGGTGCCCAAAGGGACGGGACAGTCAGTTAGCCAGAGGAGGCCGAGTGGAGAGATCTGGCTGGGCTGTATGTCAGGATCAGAGTCTGGAGGTAGGAGGGATCAGTACCCTTAGCCTCCTGATATGCCAGCACCAGTGTTTGGTATTGAATTCGGGCTGCTATCGGAAGCCAGTGAAGTGTGGTGTGTAGTGGAGTCATAAGTGTGAATTTCAGTAGCTTGAAAACCAGACACACTTTTTCATATTAAGTATTTAATTTTTGTCTGCAAGGTTTCCAAGCTGAATGAAATGTTATGAGTTGTCCCCTAATGAGGAATATATTGTGTTCTTTCTCTCTGACAGGGGAGGAACACCATCTCTCAGAGCTGAGGATTGTGCTGCTGGGGTGGAGTAGGAGTGGGAAGAGTTCAGCAGGAAACACCATCCTGGGCAGAGAGGAGTTTGAGTCTGGAATAAGAACTGCACAGTGTGTGAAGAGACAGGGTGAAGTAGCTGGGAGGCAGGTCACTGTGGTCGACACACCAGGCTGGTGGAGCACCTCGTCTGTGAAGGACACTCGAGAGCTGGATAAACAGGAGATTGTGCACAGTGTGTCTCTGTGTCCCCCAGGACCCTACGCTCTCTTCCTGGTCATTGATGTGAGCTCATCATTCACAGAGTCACACAGGAGACCAGTGGAGGAACACCTGGAGCTTCTCAGTGAGAGAGTCTGGAGACACACTATAGTGCTGTTCACATGGGGAGACTGGCTGGGAGACACAACCATTGAGCAGCACATTGAGACTGAAGGGAAGGCCCTCCAGTGGCTTGTAGAGAAATGTGGGAACAGGTATCATGTTCTCAACAATGAGAACAGGGGTGATGGCACTCAGGTCACAGAGCTGCTGGAGAAGATAGAGGAGACAGTGGCCAGGAACAAAAGTGGTCACTTCACCATAGAAGAGAGTGATGAGGGGTTTAAAGAGTGGTTTAAAGGAGAGAAAGTGGATGAAAAGCAGCTGAAACAGAAGTTTGAGGAGGAATGGGCAGAAGAGAGGAGGAATGGAGCAGAAGATGGAGGAGCTGATAGAGAGGATGGGGACGGTTCTGCTCAATTCAGAGACAGAGGGATCCACTCTGCCAGTCAGGAAGAGGAGGGACAGCATTGATATGGCCTACGCCCTTCTAGTGAGTTCTATTCATTACCTTCTACAGTACAGATTTTATTTTACAGTTTAGCTGCACATTAAAAGTATTTTTAAGAACACAACTGAACAATGTGCAGAGTATTTACAACATGACTGTTCTAACTGTGGTGTGCATACACTTTGTACACCTTTTTAATCATGTGCTAATGTGGTATACAAGTCAGCTTAGCAAACATATATTACATGTACATAAGTCATTTGTTTCAGTTACTTTGGGTGAAAAGTATTCATCTGGTTTTCTTATTAAAGTCAAGCTGAATTACACAAACAGATTTAGTTTTACAATAGAGAACTCAAGGGGCCTCGGGTGGCGTAACGGTAAAGGAACTCGCCCAGAGTGCAGGTTGCCCACTGCGGTCAGGGTTCGATCCCCGGCTGCGCCAGCCCAGCTAAAATAATAATAGGTGAGTTCCGTCTCGGAGGAAGCAGTTCATTGCCAGCCTCGGAGAAGTGGCTTGTCCCGTAGATGCGGGCGGCGGGCTCCTGGGGGAGGGTGAATTGAGTAAATAGAGGGTACAACTGGCCACCCAATTGGGAGAAAAACAGGGGAAAAACAAACAAAGAGTAGAGAAGACAAAAGACTCTTAGCTATCTTAGAGAATACAGTGTGGTTGACCTGTAGTGTAAAGGCCTTGTTGTTGTTGTTGTGTTTCAGTGAGTGGAGGGACTCCAGCCCCCTCTGAAGCAGGCAGCTCTGTGTGGGGATATGAATCGGCTCATGAAAGGTCCAAACAGAAGGTGTCATGGTGGCTGAATAGGAGTAAGACGGAGAGATCAGTATCGTCTGGATACGGAACAATGAGTTCTGCAGTGAGTGAGGCAGAGTCTGAACTGGAAAAGGTCGGTGTGAGTGACATTCCACACTAAACACTTAAAAAATATATTTTTTAAAAAATCTCTGAGCTGCCCTTTAAAGTTTAAAACAAATGACCAAAATAAAAAGGCTTTACTATGAATCTGTAATCTCAAATTGTTTATATAGTTTATTTTGTACTGTGCAGAGCACTGCTACTGTTGATCTATGTTTTATAAGTATGAATATGTTCCGATCTATGTTTTTTAAATCTAGTACATTCCAAATTTCATAATTTGCTATTTATGGCTGTGCTGGTGGCTATAGGCATACCGTATTACTTTATGTTGCTCATCGGTCATAATTTCATAATTAACTCTTAAAATCTTTAATTATAATCCTGCATTATTTTAATCTGTAATGTTTACCTTGTCTGTGTATGTCATTACCATATATATATATATATACATATATGTGAATCAGGGGTGTCTGGTACTGCCATGTGAACTGAGGAGGTGGGTAAAAGCCATGTGCCAGAGGTCATTGGATGTTTAGGATACTGTGGTAATGATTGACAGTGCAGTTGCCATATCAACAGTATATTACATATTTAAGGGGATCTGTGATTGGATAGGAGCACTTGCTCTAGAACACTGGTGTCAAACTCATTCCATGGAGGGCCGAGTGTGTGCAGGTTTTTGTTGCAGCCAATTCACTACAGCAGGTGATTTCACTAATTATCTCCCTTCTTCAACCAAGGAGGGGAACTCATTGAAATCGCCTGGTGTAGTGCATTGGTTGTGTTCTATAATAAAATAAAGGGAGATGTACGGAGCTGACCCTGTGTCTGTGTGTGTTTTAATTTTCACTGTTTCATTTGCATTCAGGACACAGAGCTGCTGGAGAAGAGAGAGGAGACAGTGGCCAGGAACAAAAGTGGTCCCTTCTGGTTTAAACAGTGGTTCAAACGAAAGAAAGTGGATGAAAAGCAGCTGAAACAGAAGTTTGAGGAGGAATGGAGCAGAAGAGAGCAGGAGCTGATGAAGAGGATGGGGACGGTTGTGGTCGAAGGTGAACACATTAAAAGTCCATCACCTCTCCTCAACTCTTTGAGAACACAGCTGAACAATGCAGAGTATTTACAACATGACTGTTCTAACTGTGGTGTGCATACACTTTGTACACCTTTTTAATCATGTGCTAATGTGGTATACAAGTCAGCTTAGCAAACATATATTACATGAACATAAGTAATTTGTTTCAGTTACTTTGGGTGAAAAGTATTCATCTGGTTTTCTTATTAAAGTCAAGCTGAATTACACAGACAGATTTAGTTTTACAATAGAGAACTCAAGGGGCCTCGGGTGGCGTAACGGTAAAGGAACTCGCCCAGAGTGCAGGTTGCCCACTGCGGTTGGGGTTCGATCCCCGGCTGCGCCAGCCCAGCTAAAATAATAATAGGTGAGTTCCGTCTCGGAGGAAGTGGTTCATTGCCGGAAGTGGCTTGTCCCGTAGATGTGGGCGGCGGGCTCCTGGGGGAGGGTGAATTGAGTAAATAGAGGGTACAACTGGCCACCAAATTGGGAGAAAAACTGGGAAAAATCTGAAAAACAACCGAGAACACAAGAGAAAGACTCTTAGCTATCTTAGAGAATACAATGTGGTTGACCTGGGGCCTGTCTCATGAAGGAAGTTTAACATAGTCAGGGTATCTTTGCGTTAGCTGGCTACACAAAGCCTAACAAAGGCAATTACGGCTAACCTGTCTCACGACGGTGGTTATCAACTCACTCTGTCAACCCTGGTTTTGCTGATCGAGCATGTGAACACAAAAGGGGCGGCGTTTGTAACACAGCCAATCACATGCAACATGGAGAGATCCAGAGCACTGTTTAACAAAGTAGGATTGGTGGGTTAGGGAGCTAACTTTGGGCTTAACCCTGGGTTTTCGGTCTCACGACTGTGGCTCACCCAGGGCTGCGGTGATGTGAGTGCGAATGTGAGTGTGATCTATTGCACCAATCACTCAAGAATCATATGAGAAAATTACACCGCACTTAATATGCAACAGTACATTTTATTCATTATTGATAGCTACACACATATAACTATATAAACTGTATGTTTGCACAGGTTCTCGCATCACCAACAGAATACGTATATGTACCGGTGGCTAGAAAACGTAGGGCAATACATACAGTTTGCTGCACAGTGATCACATGGCTTTGAGGAGTTGCATTTGTGACATGCGGCTCTAGAAGCTTGCAAAGATACAATATTCCCTCCGTGGAGAATCTTTATCTCTGATATTCATCATTTTGTGATAAGGGATATTCCTCAGCACTGGCAGGATATTTTAATTCTGCATGCAGGGTTTCAGCTGGAGCTTTGCCCCATTCAGTGTAGTCTTGTTGGCTGAGTGAACCCCATTCCTAACTTCCATACAACACAATAGGCTTGATAATACTGGCAATTGTTATTATTATATATTTTTTCCCCCAATTCTAGCAAGTATACATTTCTTTAATCAATGGCACCATTTTTATACAGCTGAATATTTTAATGGATTCAAACTGACTTTCAGCCCAAAGTAGTGGTAACTCAGGCTGTCAATCCAAACCGCTCCCTATTTTTGTAGGCTACTATGAAACATGTCATTTTGAACTGAAAGAGCTAAACTGAGAATTTCGTTCAAGGGGGAATTAGTCAAGATCTCTCAATTCAGGTGATTTGTAGTGACATAGTTACCCTACAATTGATCCCGTGTACCACAATGCAATGCATTCGTGTCATACCGTCATTTATACACCTCCGTTTATGCCTCAAGAAAGGTTCCGCCAACAGCAGTAACGACAGCAACAGGAATCATGGTGGTGGTAATTTAGCTAACTGCTTTAGCCAGTTTCATCATTTATCGCTTTGGGAGTTGGTGCTATTCGTGAGCTCGTGAGTTATCCTAACGTTATTTTCTCCAATTCGAGCTAGTTAGCTCCCGACTTCTATAACGGTAGCTATTGGTGGCTTTGGCTAGCAGACAGCAGCAGTTGACAAAACCACATTGCACATCATTAGAATTTAAACAATTTATTTGGGATTTAACATTCAAAACTGAACATACAAACCCAATACTACCTGAGTACATTTCAACCTGGTCATGAGTTCGGTTTATTTTACGGGTGATACTTTTCCCTTGCGTCACCTGAATAGGTATTTTTTAACGTTTAATCTATGGCACCGAAAATTTTGTATCCTCTCTATAGTACACTTTTAATGGATTAAAACGGACTTTCAGCCCAAAGTAGTGGTAACTCAGTATGAGTTTCCTGGTCTGGTCATTGCACCTCCTTCTTCCTGCTCTCTGTCTGCTCGCCGTGGCAACCAGGGAAATGAGCAACATTGTTACAGTTTCAAACCCTCAGATCCAACTGCCACTGCTGTTTAAAAGCAAACTGCCAAAACTACTGAGCCTCCAGCGCTCAGCACCATATATTCCTCACACTTTCATTTCATATTGTTATTAACCCTGGATGAGCCCAGTTTGCACTTACATGCATTTTATTGGTGAAAATATCTTCCCATTTCTCCAGGAAATATGATAGAAAGTTCATTTTTAGGAGCTCATCTTTCTTGTGATCTCTCTCCATATTCTAGAGCCCAGGGCCAGAGAGGACTTCTTACAATGTGAGTCTGTAATTAAAACTAAATTAAAATCATTTTAAACATTTTTTTTTTAAATGTTACATTTTAAAACGGAAATAAGAGCTAAATGTGTGAATGAAAGAAAATATTTAATTGAAACGTGTAAAACGCGTAAGAGATGTAATGTGATGTTTATGATCACTGAGCTCTCTTCTCTCCTTCTTCTCCTCCATCAGATTCCTGTCAGCTCACACTGGACCCCAACACAGCGTTTAGACTCCTCCGTCTGTCTGAGGGGAACAGAGAGGTGACACGTGTGGGACAGGACCAGCCATATCCTGATCACCCAGAGAGATTCGATGGCTATGCCCAAGTGCTGTGCAGAGAGGGTCTGTCTGGGCGCTCTTACTGGGAGGCTGAGTGGAGGGGGGGAGTGGGGGTGGGTTGGTATAGCAGTCTCATATAATGAGATCAGAAGGAAAGGAAGGGGTGGTGACTGTGCTCTGGGACATAATGACAAGTCCTGGAGTTTGGGCTGCTCTCCTCACGGCTTCTTTTTCATGCACAATAATGAGCGCACTGAACTCCCTCACCCCCGCTCCTCCACAATAGGAGTGTATCTGGATCACTGGGCAGGAACTCTGTCCTTCTACAGCGTCTCTGACACAATGACCCTCCTACACAGAGTCCAGAGCACATTCACTCAGCCCCTCTATCCTGGGTTTCGGGTTATTGATTCTGACTCTTCTGTAAAACTGTGTGATCTGGGATGAGGGAGAGAGAAATCAAAGAGGGGAAAACTCCAATGAGACAAAATGTTTTAAAGAAAATAAACAATATGCTTAAAATGACAAAACAAATGAATTAATAAAACATTTTAAAAATATGATATAAATATAAAGTGCATTTCCTTTTATAAATTTGTTCCAATGTTTTTTTGGGGGGGTCACACCCAGCCCTGCTTGGAAATGTGTGTTTGTGGTGAGGAGTGATTTTCTCTTTTAAGGAACTTCCTGTAGGGTCAGGTGAAACTGGCGATATGGATTACACACTTTGGGGTTGTGGGTCCACAGATGCACTGTTGGTTTTTAGGGGGTATGTCTCTGCGCTGCTTAGGGCCCAGTTTGAATATTGTAAAATGATGCATGATGTGGGAACATTTAAAAGAATGTGGTGCATTGGGATGTGTTTGGATTGAGGGATTTGTTTGTGCTGGTTTCGTTTTTTCGTTTCTTTTGAATGCTGATTTGATTCTGTGGGGTGTGTATGTAATGGTGGAAAGATTCTCGTGTGTGTAATAAAGGAACATCAAATGTAAAAAAAAAAATGTCCATCATATTCCAAATAAAATAAGACTTAATAGACTCACGTGCATAACGCTATTTTAAAAATAAATAAATATCACGCTAGCCTACGTTCGTTGGGGCAACACATAAACACAAATAATTTCCTTCAGCTTTAGGCCTACATATTCTCAGATAAAATAAAACAGAATTAAAACAAACAAAAAGTTACATGTAGGTTACATTTAAGTGTAAGTTACATTTCCGTTCGCTACAGACCTTTTCTCAGATGAAATAAAATAGAATAAAAAATAAAAAAACCTATTGCTGGCTCATATCATTTTACTTCTTACGCTTTTTCTCATTGTGGTTAGTGGGAATTATTTTCACTGGACATTATGACCGGAGAGATTTAAATATGTCGGACTTCAACAGATTTTCCCGGTAAAAAAACGATAATTACCGGATAACGGAAACCCTGGTGTGTGTGTGTGTGCGTGTGCATTTTTTTATATAATATAGTACTGTGGTTTATTTTCCTCTCAGTGTGATGCTCAAAAACATGTTACTAAAATCAAACTGTAGTTGTACCATATGTCTCATTTATAAAATATATGCAGTGTAACAAAATGATACAGAACATGAAAACAGAAGGAAGTTTTGAAACCCCAAATTCAGGGGGCATATGTATCAAGCATGTCAGAGTACGACTGCTGATCTAGAATCTTATCATTACTTATAATGAAAGGTAAAACAGGTCCCAGGTTCTTTCTCAAAGAAACCACTGATCTAATGTGACTGAATTGGTCTAAACAACTGAACACTGACTGACTTGCATTACTACATCAAATCTGTGGTTTCTTCATGGAAAAGTGTGTCCAGTAGAATTTAAACAGGTCCCATGTTATGAACATAGTGTGTGATTATGGATGGCGGTGGTGTGGCAACATCGGGGTGGGAATAGTGCGTGTCGGGGGGGTCAGTGCCCTTTTTTTTTGCTTGAGCCCCCCCCCAAAATGTCTGCGCACGGCCCTGCTCGCGGACATGCATTTTGCAGCGCATTTTTATGGAAATATGATTATTGGGTGTAGAATAGTCTTTTACGACCTGGATCTTATTTCGTATTTTAATTATTAATGAAAACTGGTTATCTCACCTCTCAAAAGTTGGAATAATTAAGTGAGCACCGTTCTACAACGTCGAATCGATAATGACATTTTCTCAGCCCTTCCTGTATTAGTACATACAGTATATTAGTATATATATATTAATAAATTATATTAGTACATACAGTATATTAGTATATATATTAATAAATTATATTAGTACATACAGTATATTAGAATATATATGATTAAATTATATTAGTACATACAGTATATTAGTATATATACTTAATTATATTAGTACATACAGTATATTAGTATATATATTAATAAATTATATTAGTACATACAGTATATTAGTATATATATTATTAAATTATATTAGTACATACAGTATATTAGTATATATATATATATTATTAACTTATATTAGCACATACAGTATATTAATATATATATATGATTAAATTATATTAGTACATACAGTATATTAGTATATATATGATTAAATTATATTAGTACATACAGCTTTCCCTCCTGTTACAGTAACGTTTCCTGGTCGTACATTCTCTGGTGTGAGGAATTAAATAACACAATACAAATTAAATAACACCATTTAATATTTACATAAACACAATAATGTACAATAAACACATTTCCAGACATAAATATTCTTGACAACAAACAAACAACAGGCTCCAACAGCATGTACAACTTTATAACATGTCCTGGAAAATATATGAATTATTGTATGAATTATTAATCAATAGTAATATGACTTCTTAACACGATTATCGCTTTGTACAGCTTGTTATTGAAGTAATTCCAGGTGTGAAGACAGGAGTACGATAGCAAAGCATGACCTGGCGTTCGTTTGAAATACTTCAACCCTTTAGAAATCGGTAAAATTCCCGCACAAATCTAGTATTTTCACCAATATTCGGACAGAACAAGACTCCTCTTTCGCGCTTTCATATGATTGCATGTTTTGGTTAGAGGGTAACTTTACCGCGTTGAGTATCAGTTCTGCACCACGCGCATCCAGTCAAACTGTCTCCGTGGTTTCACTGCCCTGATACCGGGAGGGGAAATTAACGACATTTTCAGAACAAATATGAAGGAATATCACGAGTAAGATGAGGTCTTATTTTCAGGGAATTACCCTGGATGGCTCAGCCAGTGACACATACAAGTGAACTTTACTTCTTTAAATCGTATAATCGTATTTATTTAGTCATACCGCTCGTGGTCTAGTTGCCGTGCTGTACATGGGACTGTGGGGACACCTTGTGGTGAGGAATGGAACTGCAGCATCTCACGCAGCCGTACAAAGTGATGTCATCGTTACGCAGTCAGAGCCCTGACCTGATTGGTGCCCGAGGCAAGATTTGAGCTGGTGCCCCTTGCAGGGGCGGAGCCAGAGGGGTGTCCGGGGCGGCACTGCACACCCCTGATATCTGATTGGCCACCCCGGGTGCCACCCTAAAATTTCATTCGCTATCACTGTCAGTTTGATGTTGATTGACATCTCATTCCACCTCTTGTTGAAAGGAGCGTTTATTTTGACATCTGGTGGCGCCTTTTACAAATCGAGGACGAGGAAGAGAGAATATTTCCACAGCTCACGAGTCACGCGAGCGGCTGACACAACTACGGCAGACCTGCGGCGAAAGCACCATATGTTGATATGAGATAAGATAAGAGAGATCGGTTCCCAATTTAGCCTAACATTATGTTTACATCTGTGCTAGTAATACACGCCACGCATATACAGCGCAGTGTCGAAAGTAACAGTATATACGAGTGTTTAGCTAATGTGGGGTAACTAGTACAGCTGTCAGTGTTCAGCAAGTTAACATTTAGCTATTTGAAATCCATTAACTCAGTTTGATTTTCGTACTTGGACTCAAAACGAACAATTGTTATTATCAATCTGTTAACGTCACTCAAAAACATTACCACAATTTGCAGATTTGCTGTCTTAAAGGTGTAGTAAATTATAGCTACCTACTGCAGAGTAGGGCTAGCCATGATCTAACTAGTAACTTTGGCTGGTAGTTGATTTTAAGGTACAGTTATGATCAGTGGTGGGCCTTCTCTGCTGGCCTAAACACTATCAGAATCACTGACTTATGTTTTAATATATTTTTCCATGAATATGTATTAAATTATTCCCAATAGTCTATTCTCTTCATTTCATAGCTTTTCTCTTGGTTGCGCTGCTTCCAGTAGTGTATGTTTATGTTAGAGCTTTTATCCAATCATATTTCAGCCATCATGTGTTGCCAGGGTCAAAGAAATCTGCCTTGAGGCCTTCAGAATCAACAGTGCAGGCCCCTGTAGCTTAAAATAAATGGCAATGAAACTGTTGCTTTAACCAATCAAATTTCGAGTTGGCGACACCGGGGCCATCTAGCAGGCGTACAATAACATCAGCATTTTCATGTCATTTCATTGGACGGTCAGAGAGCGTACTAGTCATAGCTAGCAAACTGCATCTGTCGCGATCTGCACAAGCTAAAATATATTTGTGTAGATTTAATGGCTGTTTTTTCAACCCACAATGGCTGACAGAGGAGAAGAAATTGATTTGGTCGCAGATATACTTACAAAGCCATTTTCAAGACGGGGAAAGGGTTTGTCCGGCACTTTCAATTCAGTAAAGGGTTTGTCCGCCACTTTCAATTCAGTAACTACGAGCGGTACCCTTGGCTCACAGCCTCCAAAGAGGACTGCAAATTGTATTGCTGGACAGAAATATGACTGGACAGACTTGACTTTCAGCATTAGCCTCCATGGCGATAGAAAAGGAAGGAAGAAAAGTAATTGAACTCTCCTTAAGGAAAGAAAGGAGGATGGATTTTGTGTACAAATAATCAAAAGTTTTGGTGAGTGTAATTAATGTTTTTTATATTTTTATATATTTTTGTCATTTTATTAGGTTAATATTGATGCTTCTGCTTGAGATGATGTATGTGGCGCAGCTGTGGCTGCAGTGAAAGGAGACTTGTTGAATTGTGTTTGGGTTCCTTACTTTAGTAATGGGATTCATTCTCGCTACATGAGAAAACTGTCTGTGATGCAACGCCCTGTTATACTGCGTTTCTGTGTAATATTGATGGTTTCTATAACCGTGGCGTCATAATGATGGTATTAAGAGGTGCAATAATTCAGGTAGGACACCACTGAAGGCCTAGGTGTGAAATGCACGGCTCACTACTGGTTATGATAATGGGGATTTGTAATTAAGATTGGACTAAAATGTGGGTAATTGGATGCTTAGATAGACCATGGACTGTTTTAATTGACCCTATGCAAAAATAAGACAATCATGAAAAGAAAGGGAGAGATATCAGACTTATTTTTAAAGAAGAACAAACAGGCAGATCAGGTGCAAACAGACCCCAGCCCTTGCATCACCACCGGACCCCAGAGCAGCTCCCTACCTGAGGCTAGTCAGAGTCAGTGTGGTCAGACTTCACAAGGACCCAGTCTACCACCACCAGGTCAGAGCATCTACCAGGCAGTCAGCCACATGCCCAGTTCAGAATTTAAGTTTAGCTTCAGCTTGTAACAATAGATGATTTTGTCAGATTAAGCCTCACTTTAAAATGTTGGTTGTTGGTTCATGTGTGTTCCTGTTTTGATGGCTGTGGCATTTTTATTGTGATTATATACTAATGGCTCTTGTGTTATTTTAATGTAATAGATTTATGAAGGGATGAGCAAGACAGTGAGCCAGAGCTGCCAGGAGATGTCTACTGTAGACATTTTTTTCCACTTGGAAAATGTCAACTGAGCCGACTGTCAGTGCGCATATCACTGTCACTGGCAAACGGTGCGCGTCTTCTGAGTGCTCGCCTAGTTGACAGTGGCATGAGACCACTGCACGAGACCCGCGAAAATATCAGAATGTTTAATAAAAGTTCCCGCGGTACTGGCCATCCTCTCAGTCAAGGGAGCACTCGCAAACATGTTGTGCTATTTGAAGAGGATAAACACAGCAGAAGAAGATGGAGAACAGACACAGACTGACCAACAGGGAACTGCATCCAACCCTCGTACAACCCCTGAGTCTAAGGTAAGGACACATTTAAATCACAGAGGTGTAATGTTAGTCTATTGGAACTTGTGGTGTCCCCAGGGGTTGGGCGACATGCACGGACCTTGCAGGGGGCGTAGGCAAGTGCAAGAACACAGAGGAGGCAGTAATATGAACAAAAATGATAATTTATTAAACGAACACTAATCTTGACAACACAAAACAAAGGGTGGGGTCTTCAGGGGAATACAAACAAAGTCCACAAATCCTTATCTCGTTTGTCAAAGTCCGTTCCGTTGTCCAAAATCCAATTCGTAGTCCGCAATCCAGTCCGTAGTCCAAAGTCCAAAACAATCCAATTTCCAACAAACAAACACACTCCAATACGCTCTCCAAATCCTGGCTGGTCAACGACTTCCACAGGTTTCTCTCTCTCTAAACACACAGCACTCCTTCCCACTCACGTTCCTACTCCTCTCTCAGTGCAATGGGAATCAGCCCTTTAAATAGGCCTTGAAATGGCCTTCAGTGGGTCGTTAGTCCCGTTACTTTCACTCGGCTCAGGTGTTTCTGGAGGCTGCTGGGAAATGTAGTGTTTCCTGGCTCCCATGTGTTGTAGGCCAGGCAGCCATTTCCTAGTGCAGCCCATTGGGATGCCACACACCCTCCTCCTCAGCTCTGACCTCAGGAGGGCTGAGCGGCCTATGTCCAGCGGCCACCAGGAGGTCCCCCCTCTCCAGGTCCACTCAGGCAGTGCTCCACCGGGATCAAATGTCCAGACTTCATAGTCTCCGTTTGCCTGAAAAAACATCTGGCAGACATTACTGAGTGACGCAAGTTGCTCACCTTGACCGCCTCCAAGTGGCCATATGGGTGTACCGGCTCTGGGCTCCATGGACGGAGCGGTCAACACTCCTGCTCTGGTCTTCACCAGCCCTCCATGGCTCCTCCGGTACACTTTGTGCCGTTTTGTTATCTGGCGTCCTCTCTTTGGCCTTTTCTGAGACTGCCACTTATCTTTCAGGGGGTCAGGTGGGGTAACTGGGGAAAACATACTCTTTGACAGGTGGTTAGCTGTATCCTTAAATTTCTTTTTCACATTTGCATTTACTCTCCATAAACGGTTGTTACGGTTAATCCTTTTAATTTTACTTCCGTTCTTTTCGGAGTTTCTTTTCCAGGGAGTATTTCTGATCTCCACTCTTCTTCTCCATCTTTTTAATTTCCGCTGAACAGATGGACTCACCACTTCAGGAGATGGTTGGGCGTTCAACCAGGCCTCCTCAGCCATAATTAGGAGACCTTCTTCAATACTGTGGTCCCACCACAGCTCATCCTCCGCATGCTGCTCCTCCAGGCCCCCTCGAAGGTCTGGCAGGCTGAGTGGGACTGAGGACCATTGACTCCACTCCGACTCCAATGTCTGGTCATCATCTATGGTCAGCTCCACTGGATGCAAGATCTCCACCTGGGTGCTAGAATCTTTGGTGACAGGAACACATTTCGTACACTGAAGTTCCTCACTCACCTCTTCCAGTCGCCTTTGCAGATCAAGCAGAGTTGTGGTTTGGAGTTTCAGGACTTCACAAAACGAGTTCTCCGTGGCCCGCTGCTGGGCTTCTTTTTGGTCCAGCCTCTCACCCAAGACATGCCCTCCCTCTCGCAGTAGAGGGAGCTCTTCAAGCTGCCTTGCTTGTTCTTGTAGTTGGGTCCTCACCTCTTTCAGCTGAGCCTCCAGCTCCCGCCTTCCCTCGCTCTCCTGCTCCGCTTGGCTCCGGAGTTGCTCCGTCTCAGACGCATGGTTCTCCGCTTCTCTCCTTAGCTCCGCCTCCTTCTGGGCGAGCCTGGTCTGTACATCCTCCAAGGCCCTGGCATATTCCTCTTTAGCCTGGTCTTGGGACTCCTGGATGTCCCGACACTGTCGGTTCTTTTCCTCCAACTTTTTAGTAAGGTTACTCACCCGCTCTTCGAGCACCAGGTTGTGGGCCTCTCCCTGCCTCACTTCATCGCCCAGGGATGCTTTGTCCTTCTCCAGCTCCCCAGCCATGATTCCCAGCACTCTCAGGGAGTCAATGTGCTCCTCCCGCAATTTCCCCACTGCCAGCAGGTGGCGTTCCTCCGAGGTCCGCAACTCCACCTTCAGCTGGTACAGTTCAGTCTGGGCATCTTTTAGTTGTTGGACCTCCCGGAGGGTGACTCGCCATCGGTCCTCCACCATGGCCGCCCGTCTCTGGTTCTTCACCAGGTCCTCCCTCTGGTCCTGACAACACTTCTCCAGTTTATGAATCACTTCACCTTGGCCCTTTATGATCTCTTGCGCCTCTCCCAACTCTGTCTCTAAAACAGCATATTTCTCTGCTTCATTTTTATGCTGTTTTTGTGGCCTACCTGGGATCTTTTTCCTCTTTTCCCTAGGGGGCACCACAGAGCAGGGGTGGCCATTTTTCTCTCCGACTTCTTTCGTTTCTTGTCCCTCCTTTGGGTCTTTCCAGCCCACTTTTTCCCTCCTGGAACACTCACTGGGTTGGTGGCCATACTCCATCCAACCCATACGGGACTCGAGCACCGTGGTTTTCTGTTCGACACCCAAGAAAACATTACGGTAAGGAATTCGACCATGGCTTCCTCCCTTGTTTCCTGCTTGGAGTGCAATATGTTTAGTGTTAGTTCTGATGCCAAGTTTAACGTAACTGGTATTTGTAGGAAGTGTGAACTTAATTTAGAATTGGCGCAGAAAATAGTTGAGCTTGAGGACCGCATCCGGACGCTTCGCCAGATTCAGGAAGGAGAGAGTTACATAGAGTCTTTTCTGTTAGCGCCGGACGCACCAGGGAGTTTAAATAGCCTAGACATTAGTGTTATTCCCCCAGCAGAACCTTCGCAGCAAGGCGCTTTTGTCACGGTTCGAGGGAGGCATAGTCGCCGTCCCAAGGAGGTCATACACCTAACTCACGTTTCGAATCGTTTTTCCCCACTCAGTAATACACCTACTGAGAAAGCTCTGATAATTGGCGATTCCATTTTACGAGACGTGAGGATAGAGTCACCAGCGACCATAGTCCAATGTTTGCCTGGGGCCAGAGCTACCGACGTGGAGGCAAACTTAAAGGTGCTAGCTAAGAATAATCGTAAATATTCTAAAATTATTATCCACGCTGGCACCAACGATGTCCGACTTAGGCAGTCGGAGATCACTAAAAATAATTTTGTTTGGTGTGTAAGCTCGCTAAAACACTCAGTCGGGAAGTAATTATCTCTGGCCCTATCCCTACCCGTAGGAGTGACGAAGTCTACAGTAGACTCACGTTGCTAAATCGCTGGATGGCTAACTGGTGTACTGACAACGACTTGGGCTTCATAGACAATTGGCCTACTTTTTGGGGAAAGCCTGGCTTACTGAAGAGAGACGGACTCCACCGAACTGGAGAGGTTCTCTTCTATTATCTAGAACATTATCCCGTAGTATAAATTCGCAAAATTTATGACCTCTCAGAGCGCTAGCCAGGCAGCAGACTTCTGGTCCTAAACCACTGTCTGCTAGCTTCCAAAAACCCGTGACTAGCTTAGCTATTGAGACTGTGTCTGTCCCTCGTTTTGGAAATGGTTTTAGAAGTAAAAAGCTATCTGAGCACACTGGCTGTCGTGGCATTTGTGTACACAATCTTATTTATATTAAAACCTCTCAGCCTGCAGTAAGTGTTGCCTGTAGTAAGACGCATCTTAAATGTGGATTGTTAAATGTTAGATCACTTTCCCCCAAGGCAGTTCTTGTGAACGAACTAATCACCGACCATAGTTTTGACCTGATTAGTTTCACTGAAACCTGGCTTAGGCCTGACGAATACAGTGCACTTAATGAGGCATCTCCCGATGGTTATGCCAGCTGCCAAGCGCCGCGTCTGTCCGGTAGAGGGGCGGTGTTGCTGTGATTTTTTCGACAAAATTTAGTTTTACACCTAAATGTGGGGATAAGTTCTCCTCTTTTGAATCGCTTTCTATGCTTTCTGGACGGTCAAAAGATCTAGTTACCTCAGTGCAATCCTTCCTCTTAATAACTATTTATAGACCACCTGGACCGTATACTGTTTTTCTCTCCGAGTTTGCAGAGTTTTTATCAAGCTTGGCAACTATGGCGGATAAAGTTGTGATTGTTGGAGATTTCAACATACATGTTGATAATGACAGTGACCCTTTAGGACTGGCTTTTGCAGCTATTATTGACTCTGTCGGTTTTGTTCAAAATATATCTGAACCAACCCACCGCCACAATCATACCTTAGATTTAGTTTTATCCTATGGTATCGATGTAAAGAGAATATCATTGTGTCTCCCCATAATCCTGTACTATCGGATCACTTTTTGATTTCTTTTGAAATTCAGGTAAATATTCCTATTAAATCGAACCTAAATACTATTCCAGCCGCTCTATAAATTCATTGACGGCTTCAAAACTTATAAACTTACTTCCCGAATCCTTAGTATCAAGTCAGGACCCAAATAGCCTTTTGTCAATTGATCATCAAACTGATGCGTTAAATCACATTTTACGGAATACACTTGATGCGGTCGCACCCCTCAAGAAAAAAATGCAGTGAGAAGAAACTTGCACCCTGGTTTACCGACCATACCCGTGCCCTTAAACAAGTTTCCAGAAAATTAGAACGCAGATGGCGCTCTACCAATTTAGAGGTTTTTCGCTCTGCTTGGAAGGACAGCCTCATCGAATACAAGCACGCTCTTACTACAGCTAGGTCATCGTACTTCTCGAAACTAATTGACCAGAATAAAAACAACCCAAGATTTCTATTTAACACGGTAGCTAAACTGACAAAAAAACAGTCTTCAGTTTCCATCAGTTATCCTTCTAACTATAATTCAAATGACTTTATGAACTCGTTTACTGATAAGATTGAGACAATCAGAGAACAAATTATGAAAATGACTCAATATCTAGCACTCCAACTGCCGAGATAGCACAGGGCTATCAGGAGCAGGGTTGCGTAGAGACCCTTGAGTTTTTCACTCCCTTGGATCTGGACAAATTCAGTAAACTGGTTATGTCCTCCAAATCATCTACATGTCTGTTAGACCCCATACCAACAAAGCTTATTAAAGAGCTTTTGCCTGTGCTAGGCCAGCCCATGTTAGATATCATAAATACATCCCTATTATTGGGTTGCGTACCTAGGTCTTTAAAAGTAGCAGTAATCAAGCCTCTTCTAAAGAAACCAAATCTTGATCCTGTTAATCTGAAGAACTATAGGCCCATTTCAAATCTGCCCTTTTTGTCAAAAATTTTAGAGAAATCTGTAGCTCAACAATTAACTGCTTTCCTAAAAACGAATAATCTATATGAAACATTACAATCAGGTTTTAGACCAAACCATAGCACTGAGACAGCACTTATTAAAGTTGTAAATGACTTACTGTTAGCATTGGACACTGGTTGTGTTTCTATTCTAGTGCTCCTTGACATAAGTGCTGCTTTTGACACTATTGACCACCAGATTCTCCTTCATAGGCTAGAAAACCTGGTTGGTTTTGCGTGGACGGGCACTCTCATGGTTTAAATCATACTTATTAGACCGGTTTCAATTTGTGCAATTAGATCAAGAGTTCTCTGACTACTCTCAGGTTAAATATGGTATTCCACAAGGCTCAGTGCTGGGACCATTACTGTTCTCATTATACTTGCTACCACTCGGTAATGTTATTCGTAAACATGGTGTAAATTTCCATTGCTATGCCGATGATACACAGCTGTACATATCAATGAAACCAGGTGAAACACTTAAACTCACTAAATTAGAGGCTTGTATCTCTGATATAAAGAACTGGATGACAGTAAATTTCCTGCTTTTAAATTCAGATAAAACAGAGATGATGGTTTTGGGCCCCAAAAATTTAAGGAACAAGTTGGATCTGCAGTTAAATGCAGGTGATTGCATAGTTACATCAAGTATTATGGTTAAGAACCTTGGTTTTATTATTGATCAGGACCTTACATTTGACACTCATATTAAAAACACTTCCAGAGTAGCTTTCTTTCACCTAAGAAACATAGCTAAAATTCGGCACTTTCTGTCATTAGAGGATGCTAAAACCTTGATGCATGCTTTTGTTGCATCGAGGCTAGACTATTGTAATGCCTTATTATCCGGCTCCTCTAGTAGCTCTCTAAAGAGTCTTCAACTAGTACAGAATACAGCGGCACGTATTTTGACTAGATCCAAAAAGTATGAGCACATTACTCCAGTGTTAGCATCACTACATTGGCTTCCTATTAAATATCGGGCTGATTATAAAGTACTGTTGCTAACTTTTAAAGCAGTAAACGGACTTGCACCTTTATATCTGACCGAAATGATTGCCCCCTATAAGCCGACCACGACTGCTTCGTTCACAAGAAGCCGGCCATCTATTACTCCTAGAATTTTGAAGAGCACAGCTGGTGGTAGAGCCTTCTCTTTTAGAGCTCCTCTGTTGTGGAACGGTTTACCAAGGCATGTTAGGGATTCGGACACAGTTTCAATTTTTAAGTGTAGATTAAAAACATATCTTTTCAGCCTAGCTTACTGCCAAACATAGTCTAGGTGGAGAGATGGAGAAGGCCGTGCCTTAGTGTCTTATGGAGTGAGAAACTTTCCATACTGTCACCTCCTCAATGTGTTACCACCACTGTTATGCTGGTTATCCTTGATCAGGTGTGGATTGTTTGGAACTCTCACATGGCTGCGTGTTTTCTCTGTCCCTCTCCTAATAGATATGCTGCCATAGCTTACACCTGTTGGGGCTAACTGTATATTTCCTATGCTTGTGCTCCCCTGCTCTTACATAGTGCTACTGGCTATAGCACTGCTTTTTTTCTGACTGCATGTTCTCTTCTCTGCCTCGGCCTCTGACTCGGGGGCACCTGCCCCCGAGCCCTAGATCCTGCGAGAAGTGTGAGCTGCCCCCATCAACCCTCACCCCCACGCCAACCCCAGTTCCTGGATCTGGACCCTCTTCGCGTGGTTTACTCGGCTCAGGTGTTTCTGGAGGCTGCTGGGAAATGTAGTGTTTCCTGGCTACCATGTGTTGTAGGCCAGGCAGCCATTTCCTAGTGCAGCCCATTGGGATGCCACAAACTGTATACAGTAGTCAGCTGCTAGCTAGATAGCGGGCTGCTTGCTAGCTAACGTTAGCCCTGTGTGTGTGTGGCGTGTGTGAAAAAAAACGGTGTTAGCGCTAACTCCGTGCTGAGTGCGAGCACCCACAATAATTAGCAAGGCAACCAGCGAAGTGTAAGCTACATTTAGGCTATTTCAGTATATTATTTTTGTTAATTACACTAATTGGTTGATTCCGTGATGTTTTGGTTCATATTAGTTACATTTTAGATTCACGCCATGGCCGGCAAATGCGTCACCACTGCTGTAGGCTGCACGGCAGTCATCAGAGCACTCAAACCTGCATGCACTGTATCAGTTCGCCAGTTGATACACGAGTTGATTGGCCTAACGTTACATTTATCGAAACAAAAGCGGAGAAATCCGTCAGGCTACTGACGCTACACGGTTGCTAGGGCCACATTGACTGGCGGCAAACTGCCAGCCCGTTCATTTGTTCAGTCCACCACAGAGGTATTTTACAAGCATCTTTGAACACACACAATAAACAATGATAATGTGAACCTGCGTTTCGGAGAAATTAAAGGTTTTTGTCTGACACAACGTTAGTATGAGTTACAACGTGGCATAACGTTACACAGCAGTAATAGCTAAAAACTGTTAGGGTTAGTTGATTTTTTTTTTTTTAAATTTTTTTATTTGTTTCTGATTTTATCCCATTTTCTCCCAATTTGGTAACCAATTAGACCCGCTATTTTTACGTCAATCCCCCCCTAGTAATGTTCGCTGCCGTAGTCCTGCGACCGGTAGTGACGAAGGCGAAGTGCCTCTTCCGAGGCGTCACTCGCCAAGCGTCGACCGAACCCTGGTACTTACAGGGCCACTCTTATACGCAGCGAACGTCATGTCGGCTTCCCTCCCCCTCCCTGGGCGGACAGCCAATCGCCCCCTGGTGGCACTCCCGGCAAAGCCGACACTTGGCGAGACGGGGAATTGAACCCCGGTCTCCGTGGCCAGCGTCGGACGTTGTAACCACTGGGCCACGCGGGAGGCCGAGCAGTTGATTTGATTGTGAGTGTTGAAAATTTTCAGTTTGTAATAAATATGGCTGAATAAACACACTCGTATTCCTTACATTATCCATGAAATTCGACACTTTGACTCCCTTAGATATGTCAGATGATTTCTGTACTTTTCACTACATGTTTTATTAATTCATAAACTATCCTATCAGTCCTTAAAATAATAGAGTTGCAAATATCCATAATAATCTACAAGACATCATTAACACTAACTATATATATATATTGTGGCAGCCCGATGGGCTGCACTAGGAAATGGCTGCCTGGCCTACAACACATGGGCGCTAGGAAACACTACATTTCCCAGCAGGCAACAGTCACACCTGAGCCAAGTGAAGGCAACGGGACTAACGAACAGCTGAAGGCCATTTTGGGGCCTATTTAAAGGGCTGATCCCCATTGCACTGAGAGAGGAGTAGGAACGTGAGTAGAAAGGAGTTGCTGAGTGCTGTGTGTTATAGAGAGAGAAACCTGTGAAGTCGCTGACCAGCCAGGATTAGGAAGGAGTGTTGGAGTGTGTTTGTTTGTGTGTATTGGATTGCTTTGGGATTTGACCACGGACTGGATTAAGAAACTTGGAACTGGATTTTGGATTGGAACGGACATTGACAAAGAGATAAGGATTGCGGACTTTGTGTTTGTATTCCCCTGAAGACCCCACCCTTTGTTTTGTGTTTGTTCGTTTAATAAAGCATCATTTTGCTTATATTACTGCCTCCTCCGTGTTCTTGCACTTGCCTACGCCCTCTGCAAGGTCCGTGAGTGTCGCCCAACCCCTGGGGACACCACATATGGTGGAGAATGCGGGCAGAGGGCATCACCTATAGGCATGAGGAGGTAGTACAAGATACATTTAAAATGGTGCTTTTGAACCCTGAATGGATGTCGGATCCAAAAATATTCTCCTGGCTTGAGAGATGGGAGAAGACACCTAACATCCGATCAAAGAGAGGTGATTGCGGATTTCTTAAAGATGTCAGAGTGCACCAAAAGATGGACAATGGAAGCATGCCCACCGTTCCTGATGACGAGCCTGGCTGTCGTGTCCGAAGTCGTGAGGGTGATGCACCAGGAGACTTGGAACAAGGAGCAGGCCCAATTGGCACAAAGTGGCGCCCCGTGGTGTATCTGCTGTATGGAATATGGCCACCAACCCAGTGAGTGTTCCATGAGGGAAGAAGTCGGCTGGAAAGACCCAAAGAAGGTAGCCCAGGACTATGCCTGCTTTGTGGCGCCCCCTAAAGAAAAGGGCCACAAGATCCCAAGTAAGCCACAACCACCGCAGCGTGAAGCAAGAATGGCTGAGAAGTGTGCTGGGTTAGAGGCAGAGTTGGGAGAGAGGCAAGCTGTGATCAAGGACCAGGATGAAGAGATCCGAAACCTACAGAAATGTTGTCATGACCAGAAGGAAGCCCTGGTGAAGAACCAGAAGCGGGCGACCATTGTTGAGGACCAATGGCGAGTCACCCTCCAGGAGGTCCAACGGCTGAAGAGTGCCCAGACTGAGCTAGACAGGGCAAAGGTGGAGTTGGGGACCTCAGAGGAGCGCCACCTGCTGGCAGTGGGGCAACTGCAGGAGGAGCACAGCAACTCCCTGAGAGGGCTGGGAATCATAGCTGGGGAGCGGGAGAAAGTTAAAGCATCCCTTGGCGATGAAGTGAGGCAGCTAGAGGCCCACAACCTGGCACTCAAAGAAAAGGTAAGAAGCATATCCAAGATGTTGAAGGAAAAGAACCAGCAGTGTCTGGACATCCAGGAGTCCCAAGACCAGGCCAAAGAGGAGTATGCCAGGACCTTGGGTGATGTACAGACCAGGCTCGAGCAGAAGGAGGCGGAGCTAAGGAGAGCAGCAGAGAACCATGCGTCCGAGGCAGAGCAACTCCGGAGCCAAGTGGAGCAAGAGCGTGAGGGAAGGCGGGAGCTAGAGGTACAGTTGGAGCAGGTGAAGACCCTTGCTTTACAAAGAAAATAAAATGTTTTTGCCTTGCAGGAAATTCAACAAACTACCTCTGCAGCACTCCTGATTGAACAGAGGAAAAATGAAGAGCTCCCCGTTCTGAAAGAGCAACTGCGTGCCTTAACCAGGAAGCTGGACCAAAAAGAAGCCCAGCAGATGGCCACGGAGAACTCTTTTTGTGAGACCTTAAAAATCCAAACGGAAACGCTACTTGACCTACAAGACCGACTGGAAGGGGTGAGTGCGGAGCTGGAATGTGCAAAGTGTTTTCCTGTCACTAAAGATTCCAGCACACAGGTGGAGTTCTCGCAGCCAGTGCAGCTGGCAAGAGACAATGACCAGACGGAGTCAGAGTGGGATCGATGGTCCTCAGTCCCCCTCAGCCTGCCGGACCTTGGAGGGGAACGGGAGGAGCAGTTTGCGGAGGAGGAGCTATGGTGGGACCATAGCGTGGAGGAAAGCCTCTTGGTGATGGCTGAGGCCGGGTAGAACACCCGACCCTCTCCTGAAGTGGTGAGTTCATTGTTTCCACTGAAGGGGAAAAGTCAGAGAAGAGTAAGGGAGTTTAAAAGGACTCACCTGAAGAAAAATTGGAAACAAAATAGGCTGACTTGTCAAGGAAAGGACCGTGGGAAGCGTCTGTGGAAAGGAAATGCGTATGTGAAGAATACATTTAACAATCTTTCAAAGAGAATGTTTTCCCTAGTTGCTGAGCCTGACCACCTGGAAAAGGGGTGGAAGGGCCCTAGCAGAGGACCTCAGAGTGAGAAGCTGCATCAAGTTCGCTGGAGGAGCCATGGAGGATTGGTGAAGACCAGAGCAGGAGCAGTGACCATTCCGTTCTTGGAATCCAGAGCAAGTACACACATATGGTCACTTGGAGGCGGTCAAGGTGAGCAACTTGCGTCACTCAGTAATGTCTGCCAGATGTTTTTTCAGGCAAACGGAGACAATGGAGTCTGGACATTTGATCCCGGTGGAGCACTGCCTGGGTGGACCGGGAGAGGGGGGCCCTCCTGGTGGCCGCTGGACATGGGCCGCTCGGCCCTCCCGAGGTCAGAGCTGAGGAGGAGGGTGTGTGGCAGCCCGATGGGCTGCACTAGGAAATGGCTGCCTGGCCTACAACACATGGGCGCCAGGAAACACTACATTTCCCAGCAGGCCACAGTCACACCTGAGCAAAGTCACGGCAATTGGACAAACGACCAGCTGAAAGCTATTTTGGAGGCCTATTTAAAGGGCTGAATCCCATTGTTCTGGGATAGGAGTAGGAACGTGTTTGGGGAAGGAGTGCGGTGTGTTTGGAGAGAGAGAGAGAGAGAGAGAGAGAGAGAGAGAGAGAGAGAAGAGAGAGAGAAGAGAGAAAGAGAGAAGAGAGAGAGAGAGAGAGAGAAGAAGAGAGAGAGAGAGAGAGAAGAGAAACCTGTGGAAGTCGTTGACCAGCCAGGATTTGGAGAGCGTATTGGAGCGTATTGGAGTGTGTTTGTTTGTTGGAAATTGGATTGTTTTGGACTTGGACTACGGACTGGATTGCGGACTACGAACTGGATTTTGGACATTGGAACGGACTTGGACAACGAGATAAGGATTTGTGGACTTTGTTTGTATTCCCCTGAAGTGTGTGTGTGTGTGTGTGTGTGTGTGTGTGTGTGTGTGTGTGTGTACGCATGCACAATTCTCAAAGGTATGTTCTGCCTCTCTCCTCTTGCGTTCTCTGATCTTTCTGCCACTAGATGGCGCAATTGTCTAGTTCTGGCACAGAAAGCACAAGGGCGCAGATATATTCCCTGTGAAGTCCCTGGAAAGGAGTCTTACCAGCTGTCGTCCCGCTCTCTGTCCAAATAATGTCTGACATTTCAAAAGGGAAAACCAGAGCCTTGGCCTCGCTGCCTCTCTGGCATATCTACTGGCTCTTAGAGAGATTCAGATATTTCTGAAATTCATACCTTTTTGTTAAAGGGATGCACAGAAAGTTTTAATGTATATATATATATATTTATGACGAATCTTGGTAAAGGAAACACTGTTCAGTGCTGGCTGGGTGGCACGTGCCACAGGTAGGTATTGGCTGATAGCGGATAGCTGATAGCAGCTCAAGTTGACTTATTTTCAAAGTGTCAAAATCCAAAGTAGGCATCCACAGTAAATATCACAGATGCGGTGGAAACAAAAACCTTAACTCCCCGTCCCTGCTTCCACACGTCTCAGAGTCACAGGACTTCAGTCACACAATTGACCGATCACCATCGATATTTTTTGGACCCGCGCGTGGAACCATTAATTGTTTACCGGCGGAATCTG
This sequence comes from Aldrovandia affinis, assembly GCA_029706075.1. Taxonomy (NCBI): domain Eukaryota; kingdom Metazoa; phylum Chordata; class Actinopteri; order Notacanthiformes; family Halosauridae; genus Aldrovandia; species Aldrovandia affinis. The sequence goes on from JAINUG010000584.1 coordinate 100,178, forward strand.
GCAGCTGCCCTGCGCGACGAACGGCTTGGCGAATCGGTAAACTGAACGCGAACAGGACGCGATCCGACCACCGTGAACACCGTCGGGGGTCAAACCGAACTGCCCGCACGCACTAACCGTAGCCCACGTATGACAGCGGCAGCGCTATGGATAACGCATTCTGAGCGAGTTTTTACGTTTTACAAACAGCAACTTAATGTTACGCTGCTATGTGCTCACAAGTGAAACCCCGTTTCGACCCCACAAGACACGGAGCTCCAGTCTCTCTGTGTCCGACGCAACGAGCAGCTTTTCAATGAGCCAGAATAAGCGCACATGCAGTCAGAACTCAGTCAGGGATTAGTGCAGTGGCGTCATTTCAGCAAAAGCCAAGGTATGGCAAGGGACGCGGTGAAGGGGGGGGGACCCTTGGTGGACATTTTTTGTCAAATCAGTTGTGGAATAGTCCATTTTGGTGAGTTGTTTCTGTACAATTTACTTATAAAATATTTAGGTAGCATTAATAAACAAAGGAGACAACTACAGTATGTAACTAGTAAACCTATTTTTTAATTCCAGTGGACCATAATGAGTGTTATACAAATCTTTTTTTAGTGAAATTTAGTGATAAGCGCTACAGGACCTCAGCAGTGTAAGGACGTTCAGTCCGGTTTTTCACTAAAATAACATATAGAACGTGTTCGTATTGACACAACATAATGCAGCTCACACCAACATAACATGGACTTGTTCATGAATATGTTACATTTGAATCAACAGTATTATGGCGTTTATAGTTTGTTTAACCCACCTGCATGAATGAGAATAACGGACAAGGTTTTAATGCTAACGTTAGTCTGTGGCTTGTTTATTCTGAGGAACTGTAACGTTACTAGCCAGAGCAGCAACCTCTATCTCCCGTTCAACTACATCGCCATCTATAGGCTGGGTGGTTGGGTGTACTAAAAGTCAGGAGGAGCCGGCAGGATTTTGAGTTACCTTTGTGGAGCAGATAAAATCACATAAAATAACAAAACGTAGGCTATTTCAGATTGATTTAAAATAAAAAATGTGGCTAGAAGCCAAGGTATGGCGAGTGCCATACCTTGCCATACCAAAACGATGCCCCTGGGTGGAAGGTGTAGCCATGTCCTTTACAAATCTCACGAATGCATGCTTTCAGGAGGAGAGATTGTGCTCTCGCTTGTGTGAGATCATTATTACAGGAGGTCATTTGTGTGGATTTGGGACATTTATCAATGATTCACGGTGCTTCCTCTGGTCCAGATGGATTTCTTTTTAGCGATGCTGTCTCAGGCGTGCATCACAATATTTCTGTTCTCCAAAAGGTGGAACGACTGCCATTTTGGCACCCACGCGCTGTCGCCAGAGCTGAAAGCATTATTGTATGTTCATGAAAGCCCCCTGCTGCACTCCGCAGCTGACCCTCTCAGACACAGAGGTAATGGGCCTTACAGAACATCTGCACGCGCGTCCGGGCGCGCTACCGCTTCTCTGGTCTCCGGCCTTCCCTCCTCCCGCGTTTGCCACATCCGGCGGATGGCCTTCATCTCCGCGCGCGAGCGGGGTGCTCAGCCTGGTCCATCCCTTCCTCGAGCCGACGCTGCATTCGGAGGGTGTCGTCGCTAATGGCTCTTACTTCTTCTTGATACATGCCCTCTTCTGACACCAATGTGGCGGCGTGCGTTGAGTGGTGTATCAAGGAAGGAGTCTGAGTCCAGTAAGAATGCAAACTGGCTACGCGGGTAGCCGCTTTATTAAAAAGAGAGTGATAATTACCCAAGCTCCATACTCGCTCAGCTATGGGTAACATCAGTTGCAAGCATCCGTGTTCCATACACCGCACAACCCCGGATGTTGCCTAAAATGGAGGTCTTGCTGGTCTACCAAGTCCTTAAAAGAGACCGTCGAAACGCCTTCCGCAGATGTCACAATCAGTCAGGAAGTAACAGTCCACTTCACACATGGCTTGATGAACACTTTCTCTCTGGAACTCGAGAGACGGCACTATACACACAGCGCGTCCTGGTCACCAGCTAGCTAACACAACACAGTTCTTCTCATTAACACACCCAAATATTAAACTGAACATTTTAACAGTTAAACCGGGGGAGACGCTCAAAGTTACAACAGCGCCTCCCCACAATGCACCGCACACACATTTCAATAACAGGCGACCTCGCAGGATCGCTACAGTATACGTTCAACAATCTCATCCAAACCACCGTATCAGCAGTCAAATCTCGCCTTAACTCTCAAAGTTGGAAGCTCTGTATAGGGCTATATAGGATTTTGAACAAGTTTGAGTAACAAGTTTGTGTTTTAGCAAAACAAACGGAGCAAGTTTGTGTCTTAGCTTGTTTCAGTCAAAAATGCGAAGAAAATGTTTGAAATGCTGTATTCAAAAGCTGTGTACAAAGTGAATAAGGCTCTGTGCGGTATGGGGTATGGTATGTCCCGCAGATGGAAGACGTTGCGTGTAATCACAATATCTGTCATGCAGAAGTTAGGACGTAAGTGTGCTTTTCTCATATGTGACCACTAGATGGCAGTATTTATTTAAATTGAGGTCTGGGTTGATGCGTTCCCTATAATTTGCTATAGGTCATTTCTGTTGATTATGGACTCGCTGTGTGTCATTCTCGACATATAATTGGCCCGATAACGTTAACAACAGAAAGGCTGCAACCGAGATTTCAATAATCAAACTGGTAGCAGCTCTCCCAGATGCCACAGAACACATTTTGTTCCCCCAATGTAACAGCTTGTAAAATAAAATGAAAACAACATCAGAAAAGTGCGAACACCAACTTGGACTGCTTCAGTTTGCCTCGCACGTTTTGCTGTGCCATGTTTGATTTGAACATCACTTTTTGTTTGTGTGAGTTCTAAAGGTGCGTCCATCCTGTGTCAGCTGGGCTCACACAACAGCACCCACCTGCAAGAAAAGAGAAATGCCCCTTAATACCAGCAAGCTTGAGAGAAATACCCCTTAATAATACCAGCAAGCTTGAAATGCCCCTTAATGGCAACCCATCAGTGGCTAAATTACCCTTTACATCCGCAATACAATGTCTATGTCCATGGGAATAAAATGTTCGTGGGAAAATGTTTGCGTTGTTTTAGACATATGTATAGGACCCTTTGGAGTATCATATGTACATGGTTCATGAGAGGGGACAGCAGGGTGTGTAGCTGGATATGTTTTGTCCCTTTTAAAGCACTTGGATGACAGCTAGCTTGCCCTTTTTACATTACGCCCCATAGGAATGAATGGAAGCTAAATCGTGTTTTGTTTAACGATGTTTTAAACATATTTATAGGCCATATTGGACAATGTCAGTGGCCTGGTTTATGAGAAGGGACATAAGAGCACCTAGCTAGCTAAGATCTGTCACGTTTAAAGCACCAGGGAGACCGCTACATAAGAGTTTTGACAGCACAAAAAAGTTCATGTTTAAAATGAGAACCGGTGCAGTGCTTGAATTTGTCCACAAGAGGGAGATATGTGCGTATTTTCTGAGCACCCATCCTATTTAATCTTCAGAGCTGAAACAGAAAAATCTAACTAAAGAACTTTATTGATACCCTAAGGATCATTCCTCAGGCAGGCATGGAAACATACAGACAGGACCTATGAAGACAGCACAAGGCAAACAGAAAGTGGCTTGACTGTTGAGAAGTGTTGAAAAACATTTCAATTATGAAATACGTATGTGAATTATAGATCAAAATAAATTATTCTTTATTTTTATATTAAAACTTTGTTTTATCATCATTGTCCTTGTCAAGTATTATTATTGCTGATGCTGCTACTACAACACACACACACACACACACACACACACACACACACACACACACACACACACACACACACACACACACACACACAAAGCCTCCAGAGCCAGGCCAAGCCTCTGGATGTCTGTTTGACACACACCTTGCTCCGATCCCCAGGGAGCCAGGCCAAGCCTCTGGATGTCTGTTTGACCCCTGGGGCCTTGTTCCGATCCCCAGGGAGTTGGGGAGGCCAGGCCAAGCCTCTGGATGTCTGTCTGACATCCAGCGCCTAGCTGAGAGCACACAGCCTGCCACAGAGCCACTCACACCCCTGCACACGCTCCAGACCTGTGTCTGACATCCAGGACCGCTTCTTCCAGGCCTGCCTGGGCCATGCCCGGCCACCCTGTGCTCCACTTCATGGTTACTTGCATACAAAACTTTAAATGGTCTAGCACTCTCTTACATCACAGATTCCCTGTTGTTTTATGTCCCTTCATGAGCCCTTAGGTCCTCTGTAGCAGGTCTTTTAAACGCTCTGAAGGTCCCCCAAAAGAAGATTGGGGAAGATGCTTTCGTCCACTACGCACCTAAACTGTGGAACTCCCTACCAAAATGTATTAGGGAAGTGGGCTCAGTGGACATTTTTAAATGGCAACTAAAAACACACCTTTAATCTATCTTATAATTAGCAACACTTAATAATTTCAATGATTTATTTTACCCACTTTTTATTATTTTATTTTATTAGATTATTTTTAAATGGCTTTATTCCTTTACTTACATGATTTTCTCCATGCCATTTGGATCGAGTATTTTACTATTATTTATACATTTCTTTCTTCTCTCTCTATTTGTACTGTAATATAAAAGCACTTGAGTTTGAGCCACAGTTCTTACCAACCTTGAAAAATCAGAATCAGAATCAGAATAGGTTTTTATTGGCCAAGTATATTTGCACATACATGGAATTTTCTTTGGTATAATTGCTCACACAGACACATCTATATAAAAGTAGGCATATGTCACACGCCACGTGACAAACCCTGAACGGGAACAGAGCAGACTGGAGACGCGGAGTGGAGCTTGTCGGTCTACGGACCGGATACTTTTCATTATATTAATGTTTACTTCAATGTTATATAGTAGGTTTCTTTCGACCAAATAAACATTTACTGCTCATTAAATGGTTTTATTTAGAATTTTTTCGGGATACTTTTAATGTTCAAATTATTATTTATATTCTGATTACTCTAGTTGTTGAGCAAATATGCCCACAGATCATATTTCCTAACAATATTCCAAAGAATATCACTGCTCTGCAATGTTACTAAATTGCCATTGCTGCAAAAATTGTCACAATAGCATAGTCACATTGCTCAATTTCGATTACTTTAAATGGTTATTTCTATAATAGACCATTTTGGGCATCCCTGTTATAGACTGCAGGTAAATTATGTGTCTAGATGGGCTGTTCTCTTCTTTATGTGTTCTTATGTTCTTGTATATTTATAGTTATGTTATCATTATTATAATTCATGCAGTACTGTGCAAAAGTCTTAGCCAAGGGAAACAGTTTAAACATTGATATTCTCTTATATTCATTACTGATATATAGCCTACAATGTGGCATTTTAGTAACATTTAAAAATATAAATCACCATAAGTCAAACATATTTCAACCTAAAATTGCAATGGTTGTACTATTTTATAGAGGAAGATAATGAGATTCATTCTGATGGATAACTTTTAAAAAATGCAAAATATGACCAAATTACCACTGAAAAGAGAACATGTTACTAAAATGCCACACTTTTCTGGGAGAGAGGGAGAGAGAGAGAGAGAGACAGAGACAGAGAGCTGTTCTTTACTGAATCCACTGCAAGTCTTTCCAACTTTAACAGCTAAATCTTTTGAAAACAGCACTTGAAATCTGAGCGAATTTACCACATACCATCAGAGTACTAAGAGGACAGATTGTAATAACACTTCCTTATCATATTCTGCTAAAATATTTGTTATTTGAGAAAGATAAAATGCTAACGGTTAGCTTGTACATGTCTTGTGGATAAAATTGATATGAACAGAAGTCCTACCAGAAACCCAGACGGGGGCCAGAGAGGAAGTGGATGGTCTCATCTCTGCAGTTCTGCTTTCCACAAGTTTCACACACAAACACACACATACACACACACACACACACACACACACACACACAGACTCCTTCCCCTTAAATATAACGTCCATTTTGACTCAGACCTCAGTCTATTGGCTTTTTGTTATTTGCAGGTTGTAAACCCATGTAAATGTGTAATGCCTCTGCTTGCAGTCTGTACAGAATGTTTAAAGTAGGCTGCAGTTTCCTCTGAGCTGTGAGTGTTCCTGCGTTAAGATGCTGATGAGGATCTGAATGCTTTCCCACATGTTCACCCGTGCTGCACAAACCACACCTTCCTGTTTATCTCTACTGGGTGACGTGCAGACTCCATGACTGAACACAAAAGCACAGCAGATAAACCGTTTTCTACCGTATCTCAGCTCAAACAAGCACATCCTCTGCTCTCATCCTCACAATCCGGGGTCAATGCAAGCAATTAGGTCAGCCAATATCACACTCAAACTATTTTATTGGTATTTATTTGGTTATTTGTCAGGGACATATCAAAAAGCACTGTTACAACGTTAGAAAAACAAGCATCAGATGGATTGGATTAAGAGCTTATAGCCAGAGGCTAATTTCCAACACCTGTCCCCAATAAACTACAGAGAAAGAAAAGTATGCATCAAAAAATAAAATCAAACAAAATAAAATACATGCATGAACACACATAGAAAAAGTACATCCACTCAATACAGCAAAATAGCACATAATAAAATGACAAAACGCAAACAACCTTAAATGAATTGAGAGCAACCATAGATACTTGAATAATTACTGTCACAGTTTATGAAAAGTACAAAAGTTCTTAACCATTTTAAAAACATTATTTTGTCTGAAAGCTCTGTTGCATGTATTAATAAATAGTCCTATGCTCATGGGAAATGTAGTAAAACTACGCCATCCTATAGAACATGAGAAAACAGCAGCACTGAACTTTCTCCAGCCTGCATTTTAGTTGAGCTCTCGGTAAATATACATCGCAGCATCGTACATTCTGGGAAATTGTGTGACTGCCACGCTCTACCTACTGAGCCACACAGAACCACGCTCTACCTACTGAGCCACACAGAACCACGCTCTACCTACTGAGCCACACAGAACCACGCTCTACCTACTGAGCCACACAGAACCACGCTCTACCTACTGAGACACACAGAACCACGCTCTACGTACTGACCCACAGGGAATTACGCTCTACCTACTGAGACACACAGAACCACGCTCTACCTACTGAGCCACACAGAACCATGCTCTACCTACTGAGCCACACAGAACCACGCTCTACCTATTGAGCCACACAGAACCACGATCTACCTACTGAGCCACACAGAACCATGCTCTACCTACCGAGCCACTCAGAACCATCTGGAATTTGAGAGTTATCTGGAATTGAAACTGATGATTGAGCCCGACTCTGTGGTAGACTGTGTGTGGCTGGGTTAAGGGGGGGGCACTTCCTTTATTTTCAGGCAATTGGCTGCCCAACAACACTGGAAACAACAGCAGACAAGCGTGTGTTTCTCTGCTGCATTGCACTGGAAGTTCATGTGTGGGGTTGCGCTTTAGAACTGAAGTGAAAACCACTGTTTATGCAGCACACTGCCTAGGAGACGAATGGACAGAAAATAGAGGGAAAAAAGCACAGGTAAAATGAGCCAACAGCCAAAACAACAGGACTCTAAAAACAGCCCTTATATAATATACAATATACTTTAATATACTGAAGCAAAGTTTCCAACAGCTAACAGATAACTAACGGGACGGGAAGTTCCTACAGGAAAAAATTAAAACATTTTGTTGAGCAGCAGGAAAGTCCCAGTAGGCCTCTCCCCTAAGGCACAGGAAACTGCATTCATATAGAAACTCACCCACTGGTGTTTATCAGAAACCACTACTGTGTGCAGAGTGAAGACAAACTCTAGTGAGTAATCTCACCAGAAGGGGAAGTGTTTGGTTCGCATCTCTAATACGTTACAGGCATTTAGCAGATGCTGTTATCCAGAGCAACCTACATAGTCCTACAGTCCTTTACATACAATCCATTTATGCAGCTGGATATTTTTACTGAAGCAATTCAGGTTAAGTACTCAGGCTGCTCAGTTAACAGTTCCCAAACCACTATAATACAATACAGTACTATGAGTCTGATGAGGCTGCTCATAATCTTACAGTACTATGAGCCTGACCAGGCTGCTCATAACCTTACAGTACTATGAGCCTGACCAGGCTGCTCATAACCTTACAGCACTATGAGCCTGACCAGGCTGCTCATAACTTTAGAGTACTATGAGTCTGACCAGGCTGCTCCTAACCGTACGGTACTATGAATCCAGTTTAGCTGCTATTGCAATATACATCCTATGCTTAAAGTTAACAAACAAATATTTTCTACTCACAAACCTAAGTGAACATTTGTAAAACATTTCCGAAGTACCGCAACCTCTAGAATATATTAAAAATCACAGTATAGCATTACAGAATTACATTCACATTTGGTGGCTAATGCTAGGTACACATGGTGTGGTGAAGACTAATAAGCTTACACATGCTTACCTAATATGAGAAATTAAATGTTCAGGCACTTGCTTGCAATCACGATACGACTGGTGAACTGCCAGCTTTAACCTTTAACGTCATGGCACTCTTAAAGTGACAGTACCGAACTAGGCATAAAGATACCCATACATGTAAATGAACCATGGCAATATGATAGAGGGGTTACATTTACATTCATAAATGTAAATCCTTTTAAATTATTTTTTCAAAGCTAAAAACATGTTTAATGCATCAGATCAGATGAAATTGATATTTTCTGTCAATCAGTATCATATTTCAAAAACATTTCTTTGTTATTTGCATATAAATATTTCACAGTACCAAATCACATGGTCACCATATGCTGTAACAAACCATTGTGATCTGTAAAGTCAATTCGAGATTTATTATCGTATATTAGCTGACATTTTCAAATAGTAATGAGGTAACAGTAATGTAATGTCATACATGTAATGCTACATACTGTGTGTGGTGTGTGTGTATGTGTGTGTGTGTGTGTGTGTGTGTGTGTGTGTGTGTGTGTGTGTGTGAGAGTGTGTGTGAGAGAGAGAAAGAGAAAAGCAAGCAGACATTTCCTTCCATGCTTAGCTGAAGAAGGACACACTTGACTGCTTGAGTTTGTTTAATCACCTAGCCCTGGCGCACTTTAGCACAACGTCTGAACAATAGAAACGTGTATATTTCTCTAGATCTGTTCTTGTTGGTGATGTTACCAATAGAGGTTGATATCAATAGCAAAGGCTATGATATCATAGGGATTACAGAGACGTGGCTGGGAGAAGAGGACGGGGACGAATACAATATAGAAGGGTATAAACTTTTTAGGAAGGATAGATCCGGTAAGAGAGGTGGGGGTGTGGCACTATATGTGAAAGATAATCTCAATGTGCAGGAGTTTCCAGAAATTAGCCAACGCATGCCTAGCGAGGATATTTGGATAAAGCTCATAGGGGAACATGAGAAGGGACTAAATATAGGGGTGTGTTATCGACCACCAGCTTCAGACAGCAATATGAATATAATGCTTTTTGAAAATATAAAACAAGCTTGCAGAGGAGGTGAGACTATTATCATTGGTGACTTAAATTACCCTGGTATTAACTGGGAATTGGAGACAGGACAAGGAAATAGGGAGGAAGAATTTTGAGATGTTATTAATGATCTTTTTTTGGCACAGTATGTTAGACAGCCTACAAGAGGAAATTCAATTCTAGATCTGGTGTTATGTAATGACGCCGACAGAATCAGTAGTATAGAGGTAATGGAACCCATTGGGACAAACGATCATTCCACAATCGGATTTGATATATTATGGCAAACTAAGAGGGCCCCATCTAACACAAGGATTTAAAATTTTAGGCGTGCCAACTTTAACCCCCTGAGGTCGGCTGGATCGGCGCCGATCCAAGCAGCAATACAAGTATATTACTATTTCTAACTTCGCGATATTTTATCATACACACGCGGCAAAAACATTGACAGAAACCTTAGAATCGCGACTTTCCGATTTGAGCACTGGCAAATCAAATGGGATTTTTAAAATTAGCTTAATTAGACCAAAAGTAAACCTTGCTTTTACTCTGTTTTTTACCTTTTAGTAACGTCCCCCTTCTATTGACATGTTAACGAGGTGCTAATTTCGGGAGGTACGTCGGGCCATGTGTGAAAACGCCGGCATAAACAACACAAACTGAAGAGGACAGTCTATGCTGATATTTATTTTATTTCGCTTGTTTTCAAATACTCGTGAAAATATATATAAATTCGCGTCTTGTGACTACATATTCCGCATGTCGCAATGTAACAAATTGCAATAGGCACAGAAAATACTTTTCAAACAGCCTAAAATGTTATAAAATATATCGTATGTCTGTGTTTACGCTTGCAATCTGCCAGCAACAGTATATTCACGAGTATATTTTCAAATACTCGTGAAAATATATGAATTCCGCGCCTTGTGACTACATATTCCGCATGTCGCAATGTAACAAATTGCAATAGGCACACAAAATACTTTTCAAACAGCGTAAAATGTTATAAAATATATCGTATGTCTGTGTTTACGCTTGCAATCTGCCAGCAACAGTCTATGCTATTGATTTTATTTCGCTTTTTTTTATTTTTTACATCTTGTCTGTGTTTACGCTTGCAATCTGCCAGCAACAGTCTATGCTGATATTAATTTTATTTCGCTTGTTTTCAAATACTCGTGAAAATATAGCCTATGAATATCGCGTGTTGTGACGCCAAACATTCCGCGTGTTGCAACGTAACAAAGAGCCAAAATGAATATTCAGGTATTTAGCATTTAGCCCTCCCACAGCCTGAAATAAATGTGACCAGTTCTGATAAAAACAGGTTTTTAGCTATTTAGATCTCAGATGTGCTAAACTATTTTCACACCCTTACATAACCAAGACCTTGGTGAACAAACGCACATTGGCAAAACAATTCGTCACTATAGTTTAGTGTGTGCTTTCACATCTTTTGTGACAGCAGAAAAATTTACTATTTTTAACTTGTGTGTTTGTAGATCTATTTACAAGCTGCATATGATACTGACCAAACTATTGATGGCATACAAATGTAGCTGTGATTGTCCTTCAAATAAAAATATCAAACACTTTGGAGTAAGTGTGTGTTAAATTGATGAAATTGAGATAAATATCAGACCATGCCAAAATCTAAAAACATTAAAAGCTTAGCACGGACCTCAGGGGGTTAAACAGATGCGATTAGACTTAAGCATGGTAGACTGGGGACATCTTCTTGATTGTAGGACAGTGAATGAAAAGTGGGACAAGTTTAAAAAAGGGTTATACTCGATGCACAGTGTAAATATATTCCTACGGTGCGGAAAAGTAAGTTGAAAAGCAGTCCCCACCGTGGATAAATAAAGATATGCGACAGAGTTTGAGGGAGAAGAAAAAACTGTTTAAGATATATAAAAACGACAGTACCGAGAATAATAAGGCTGAATATTGTCGTGTGCGTGCTAAGGTCAAAAAAGAACTAAGGGTAGCCAAAAGGATCTACGAAAGGCAAATTGCAGAAAATGCTAAAAGTAACCCTAAGCGTTTCTTTCAATACTGTAGTAGGAAAAGAAAAGTCAAAGAGGAGATTAAGGGAATTAAAAACAAAGATGGGGCACTGCTCTGTAAAAATAAGGATATTGCAGATGCTCTAAATGGCTGTTTTGTAGAGAGCTTTACCAGAGAAGAGGCTGCTAATAGGCCAGAAGGCATATTCATTACTCAGAAAGTCTTAGCGGATACAGAGATAGGGGATATGGAAGTATTGGATAAATTACATAAATTAAAGACTAATAAGGCAGCCGGCCCGGATGGCATATACCCCAGGGTACTAAAGGAGTTAAGCGAGATCATTTTTAAACCACTGGCAAGTATATAGGCCTATTAGTTTAACTTGCATCATATGCAAAATATTAGAATCTATTATTAAAGATAAACTAGAAGTATTTCTAGAAAATTACAACATCCTTAGGGATAGCCAGCATGGTTTTTGCAAGGGTAGGTCATGTCTGACAAATCTGCTGACATTTTTTGAGGAAGCAACCAAGTGTCTGGATGAGAGAAAGGCATATGATATGATATACTTAGATTTCCAAAAGGCATTTGATAAGGTGCCACATGACAAACTCATTATCAAAATGAAAGCAGTAGGAATTACAGGTGGCATTTTAGAGTGGGTTCGGAACTGGTTACTGGATAGAACACAAAGGGTAGTAATAGGCGGGATCTTATCCGAGGAGGGTATAGTCGGAAGTGGAGTCCCGCAGGGATCGGTGCTGGGACCACTGCTCTTTATCATTTACATAAATGACATTGATATGGATATTGAAAGTACATTAGTTAAATTTGCAGATGATACAAAACTGGGAGGCTTAGCAAATAGTCAGGAATCTACTAAAGTAATCCAAGACGATCTGAATAGAATCCAGAAATGGGCAGAAACCTGGCAAATGAAATTTAATACAACTAAATGTAAAGTTCTACATGTGGGGAATAAAAACATAGGACAGGATTATTTTATGGGAGGTAGAAAACTAGAATGTGCACACCAAAAAGACCTAGGAGTACTAGTTGATCAAAGCTTGTCAGGGACTGGTCAATGTGCGGTAGCAGTTAAAAAAGCCAACAGGATGCTGGGATACATAGCCAAGAGTATTGAGTACAAATCGAAGGAGATCATACGCACACTATACAATGCCCTTGTTAGGACACACTTGGAATATTGTGTGCAGTTCTGGGGACCGCATTACAAAAAAGATATAGATGCGCTGGAAAAGGTCCAAAGACGGGCAACCAGACTGATTCCAGGCATAAAAGACAAGTGTTATGAGGAAAGGCTAGAGATGCTTGGACTGTTCAAGCTTAGTAAAAGGAGACTTAGGGGAGATTTGATTGAGGCTTTTAAATTTATTAAAGGAATTAACAAAGTGAATTTCAGGAAATTATTCAAGTTGAGTTCGGTTAGCAGAACAAGGGGGGCATAAATGGAAACGCCCTGACCAGCCATGCCAGCCCTCTGGATGAAGAACATCAAAAGCACAAAGATCAAAAGGTTCCTTATCAAAAACAAGTTACCTGGATTGCTAAGTGATAAAATACATTTACTCCAAAGATACAGCAAATAAACACTCAAGTGTGCCTAAACGTCCATAGGAAATTAATGTGGGTCATTTTTGACCCATGTTATGCATTAGAGGGGTAGTAATAGGAAAACCATTTTTATTCAAAAAGTAAGAAAGGAAATATCAAAATAAAGATTTGTGATTATCAAAAACAAGTTAATTGAGGAATACCTGGATTGCTGAATGATGAAATTCATTTTTTGCAAAGATATAGAAAATAAACTCTCCACCGGGTCATTTTTGAACCATGTTATGCATCAAAGGGTTAAAACTGCTCTCTGCTCTCTTCAGTAGGGGGCTGGAACAAGGAAGGAAAAGGCGTGGAGAGAGAGAGAGAGAGAGAGGGAGGAGGGAGGGAGAGAGAGAGAGAGAAAAACGGGAAAAAAATCTGAAACAAAAAATTTCATAAAATAAAACTGAAACAGAAATGTTTTTGTTGGCAAAGGTGGGCAGCCAGTGACAGAATGGTGGAACCTCACTCTGCGCTGTGCTGTTGTTTAGGGGGCCATCTTGGCTGGTTTCCTGTCAGCATATAAAAGGAAGCCTGCTCTGCTCAGCTCCATGTAGTTTCCTGGCCAATCACACCCCTACCCCAAAGTGCTAACAGTGATCGTTCAACTTAACAAAGCAAACATGTTTCACACACAATAGGTCTGTTCCTGTCCAGCACAGGGCAGACCCTAAATGAGTGTCTTATTCCTGCCATCATGTTAGATCTTCTGGGTCTTGTGACAGAAGCTGTCTCTTGGCGGCACTAGTGCAGGGATCAGCAACCCTGTATGGAATGAATTCTGTCTCAAATGTCTGTATACGTAAAACAAACAATACAAAACAAAACAAACAAAAGATTTGCAAATATAAGTCAAACTTGCAAATGTAAAAATGCAATCTATGTGTAAAAACGCTTTTGAGATTTTTTACCCTCAGTTAATGGGTTAATGGCTGTGACGTAGTTTTCAGATAGCAAAGAGTTCACACACTATAGCCTCAAACTCCACCTCCTTAAACACTTTCACTTCCTCAGTGTCTAAATAACGTGGCACAGGCACAGACACAATTTTGTGGAGTGGATTGAGAACTTCTACACACCTCGATTCCTGGGAACAGAAAGGTGAAACAGGTATGTTTAGAAGACATACACTCTCTCTTTCCTCCCTCACACACACACACACACTCTAAGCAATAACATACAGCTACACAGTGGTAGTTATAATTCAGCAAATAACAATTTAGCGAATTGGTACAGTGGACTTTTAGAACAAAACACATCTGGACACTTATAATGCGAAAGTGACATTATATCTGTGTGGAATTCACAAAGGATTCCTTTACCTTGAAACAGGGGTACACTACAGTAAACAGCCTGGGTGCTCTACTGCCAAAAAGGACTCGTGACTTTGTCCCGTAGTCCAAGGAGTGGGTAGGGAAGGCAGAGGCACCCCAGATATAAAACATGAAAATACATCACCTAATGTTTCAGAATATGGGCATGGTATGGTATGGATATGAACTAAAGGATTCATTGAAACTGCATGTTTTAAACAAGTCATAAAAAGCTGTTGCCACGGGTGTGTAAATGCCCCAAAATACTAAATGCAGTTTAGAAAGGAAATGACTCTCACACTGCTTCATGGTGGGGTGGTGGAAAACGCAGGCGCCGCTCCACAAACTCCATATGCGTTCAGTTGAGTTGAGATCTGGTGACTGAGACAGCCATGGTCAATTTTATTTAACAATAAACAAGCTGCTGTTAACATTATATAACATTTGCTTGCTACTCAACATATCATCAGCATTTGCGTTAGCTGAATCCGGTTAGCTGTCAAAGCTGTGCAACATCTGGGTCCAAGCGCGTAGCATCGTCCTCTGCTCCGGAGCGTAGCTGTGTATCCTTGTGCTAGTTTAGGAGACAACACTCGTCACAACGGCACGCAACATGGAGAGATCCAGAGCACAAACTGCTGGAAGATGGCGGCTGGGATGCTGTCGGAAACTAGAGCGCAGCAGTGGATGCAGTTAGCTAGCTGGCTAGCTGGCGCTAACTGGATACAGTACACAACGGAATTATGTTTTATTTTGATTTTCATCGTCGCCGGAGATGGACGTTGGATTTTCTATAGGGACCTCACACCGGTTAAATAGCCGGAATCTGGAGTGCTCTTTCCGTGGGGACTTTTAAGATGTTATCATTTTGCTGAAAAGAAAATCCCATCCCGCTAGCTAGCTTGCAAGCTAGCTAACGTTATCCGCATAGTCTTGTAGGGAGAAAGTGGATGAAAATGTCGGATAGTAAGGTAAAAGTTGCAGTTAGAGTTCGGCCGATGAATCGGAGAGAATTGGAACTGCATACAAAATGTGTTGTGGAAATGGAAGAAAACCAAACTGTCCTGCACCCACCGCCTTCAAACCCAAAAGGAGAAAACAGCAGGCCCCAGTAGCAGTAGCAGCCCAGCCATCAGGCCTAACCCAGGCCCCAGTAGTAGCCCAGCCATCAGGCCTAGCCCAGGCCCCAGTAGCAGCCCAGCCATCAGGCCTAACCCAGGCCCCAGTAGCAGCCCAGCCATCATCAGGCCTAACCCAGGCCCCAGTAGCAGCCCAGCCATCAGGCCTAACCCAGGCCCCAGTAGCAGCCCAGCCATCAGGCCTAACCCAGGCCCCAGTAGCAGCCCAGCCATCAGGCCTAACCCAGGCCCCAGTAGCAGCCCAGCCATCAGGCCTAACCCAGGCCCCAGTAGCAGCCCAGCCATCAGGCCTAACCCAGGCCCCAGTAGCAGCCCAGCCATCAGGCCTAGCCCAGGCCCCAGTAGCAGCCCAGCCATCAGGCCTAGCCCAGGCCCCAGTAGCAGCCCAGCTACCATCAGGCCTAGCCCAGGCCCCAGTAGCAGCCTAGTTATGTACCATATGTACCAACTCGAGCACTTAGATCATCCACAGCGGACTTACTCACTGTACCTGTGGCCAAACGAAAAAGTGGTGAAAGTGCCTTCTGTTATGTTGCACCAAAACTCTGGAATACTCTCCCACAAAACATTAAAACAGTAGACTCAGTTGACAATTTTAAAAAGCAGCTAAAAACCTTTCTTTTTAATTTGGCTTTTAATTAATTTATTAGGTTGACTATACTTTTATTGTCTCTGTTTTAAACCTTAGAATTGAGTATGATTGTTACGTGTATTTTCTTGATTTTTATTTTTATTATTCTTTTTTACTTTTGTATTATGCCTATGTATGTATGTATGTATGTATTTATATGTGTATATGTATATATATGCGTGTATATATGTATATGTGTGTATATATATATGTATATATATTTTTATGCCTTACTTTCCCTGTAAAGCACTTTGAGCTACTGTTTGTATGAAAGGTGCTACACAAATAAAGCTATTATTATTATTATTATTATTATTATTATTATTAGTTACCACCAGGTTATCCTCGCCAGGAGGACTTCACTGTACTCATCAGAACATCCATGCGCGAGTATTCATCGCATCAACAAAGCAATCATCAAACATCGGAAATTGAATGTTTTTAAAACTAAATAACTCTAGATTAGTCTGGGATCCCCGCAGTAAAACCAAAGGACTTCTAGGCGGCCACATACATATTAGAAGTATTCTTTGAAAATGTGAACAAGTACAACATCTCTTACTAGATTCAAACTTTTGTGGTGTTTGCAGAGAAAAACAAATGGCTTGGTTTTCAAGGTTGCAAAAACACTTTATTAGAGCACATCGCTCTGATACAGATACATCGTACTGCCACGTCAGGAAGCTCTGAACTCCCTCAATCCACTCCCCGCTTATCTCTACTTCCCGGCTGACACGTCACCTGTCAGGTGAGTCCGAGAACGTGGGCGTGTTGCCGCAGGGAATTCTGCCTCTCTCTCTCCAGTGCTCACTACACAAGCCCCCCCAGAATTTACTGTGGCAGCAAAACGCCTAGGGGTCTGGATTACACGGCCAAACCTCCCCAGTCTCTTGCCCGCAGCCCCGGACGGATCAGGACCCATACCAGAGTCAGTTTTAGGGCTGTCACCAGGGTCAGGGTTTAAGTCAGGGGCAGGATTTCTCGACCTGAGAGCGGGAGGGCGACCTCTGCGCGGAGGACAAGCGACCTTTACCGGCGAATCTAAATCGACGTGCGCGTTTTAAGCGGTCTACAGTAATGCGGTCAGATCTACCACCGATATCCAAAACAAAAAATTTCTCCCGGACTTTATTACTCGAAATGGTCCCTCGTAAGGAGGCTGCAAAGGGCTACGATGCTTATCTTGGCGCACAAACACAAAGCGCGCCTCACCCAAACCTGGATGAACGTGGGAGCGGGGCAAACCGTGATGTGTCGTAGGCACAGGGGAACGATTTCAGACCGTCCCGCAGAACCGGGAGCTGGCGCGTAGCTGACCAAGGCACCGAACAGCTAGGTAGAAACTCCCCCTGGTACGTGCAACGGTTGCCCATAAACCAGCTCCGCAGAAGATGCTCCTAAATCAGCCTTAGGGGCCGTCCTAAGACCCAGTAAGACCCATGGGAGCGTATCAAACCAAGCGTCCCCCTGCAGTGCAGCGCGGAGGGACACCTTTAATGAACGGTGAAAACGCCGCACATCCCGTTAGCCTGAGGGTGATACGCCGTAGTCAATGCAGCGTCACCCCCAACTGCCGAGCTATCGCCGCCCACAACTCTGACGTAAACTGAGCCCCACGGTCGGAGGATAAATCGGCGGAACCCCAAAACGCGAGACCCACGCACTAATAAACGCCGAGCCACCTCAGCAGTGGTGGTGGACGTCAGCGGTATTACCTCCGGCCAACGCGTGGTCCTATCTACAATTGTTAAAAGGTGTGTGTAACTCCCGCGACGGAGGCAACGGCCCCACTAGATCCACATTAACGTGGTCAAACCGCCTTTCAGGGACGGCGAACGGCGCTAAAGGAGCCTTAGTGTGCTTGTGAACTTTAGCCCGTTGACACGCTAAGCAAGCATTCACCCAGTCACGAACATCCTTTTTCAGGCCATGCCACACAAACCTTCCAGACAATAGTTTTTTGCGACGCCTTGCGGCCCGGATGGGATAGGTTGTGTAAAACCTGAAAAATACGCCGCTGCCAAACCACCGGCACCACGGTCTGGCGACCCCGGTGGACACATCACAAAGGAGTGGGGTGCATGAAGGACCAAAACTCACCTCCTGCAGCTGCAGACCTGTAGTCGCTGCGCGTAACGCCTGCACTTCGGGATCAGACGCCTGGTCAGCAGCCATTTGCCCGTAATCACCCCCTAAATTGACCGCGTCCACTATGGACCGCGAAAGACAGTCAGCCACCACGTTGTCCTTACCTGCGGCGTGCTGGATGTCCGTGGTGAATTCGGAGACGAATGCCAACTGCCTTTGCTGACGGGCGGACCATGGCTCCTTAACCATAGCCATAGCTAGGGCTAAAGGCTTGTGGTCTACAAAAGCCGTGAACGTGCGGCCTTCGAGCAGGAACCGGAAATGACGCACAGCTAAATAAAGAGCAAGGAGCTCACGATCGAACGTGCTGTAATTGCGCTCAGCAGGACGGAGCTGGCGGTTAAAAACTCAAATAGCCCAAACGGGGTTATTACCGCGGTTTTAGGGATATCTTGCGGCTGAACCGGAACCTGGTGATAACCCCTGATCAAATCAATTTTCGAAAACAAAACCCTCCCAGCCTCCCAGAATTCCCTGCGGCAACACGCCCAGATTATTTAGGGATGTCTGAATCATGGCTGAATAAAAATTCTCAGTGCGCAGCAATAAATGTGAATGGATTTAACATGTTTAGAAATGATCGCAAGCAGGGAAAGGGTGGTGGTGTTCTGTGTTATCTTAAGGAAACCATAAGGTGTAATGAAATCAATTTCATAGACTGTGACCTGGAATGCCTAGGTCTAAACATTGAACTTTCTGCAGAGATGTCTTTCACTCATATTGTGCTATATCGCCCCCCCTTGTCTAATATCAGTTTTTTTGAAAAATTTAGAGAATTATTGCAACAATGTGATTTTAATAGGGAGGTTATAGTTATGGGGGACTATGATAATACAGTCATATAACATGATAACAGGCCTGTCAGATCATAATTTGATTTTAATGGCAAGAAAAGTGAATGGGAAAAAATGTTCCAGCTTCAGTCAGAGCTCGGAATCCGTGTGGATACCAAAGAATAAAAAGGCTTTAAAAATGCTGTGCAGAATATTAAGTGGGATGACATGCTGAAATCAGATGACTTGGAATATATTAGCCAGTGCTTTACAGAAAAACTACATAATACAATTAAAACATTTTCTAAAAAGTTTAGATACAAAAATAGAAGGTCTTCCCTCCCATGGATAAATGAAACTATAATTCAAATTATGAAAGAACGAGACCAGGCCCTATAAACATCACTGAACAACTGATAGGCAGAAATTTGCCTCAATAAGAAATAAAGTAACAAGAGCTTAGGAAAGCCAAGGCAAATTATTTTCTCGCAATAATAGAAAATGCCAAGGGAAACTCTAAAATCATATGGCAGCAAATAAAGAAATGAACTGGACAGAATAATGTTAGAAAACACATTGAACTAAGGATTAATGGCACTCTAACAAATAAGTAATTTGATTTGGCTGAAGCCTTAAATGATTACTTTGTTGATTCTGTAATATACAAACTATTGGCAACAGTTTTCCTCCACACCAGCAGCATAGTGTCATGGCAGCAAACTCTGTTTTACCCACCTTCAATCTGGAAAGAGTGTCGGAATCGCAGGTAGCGAAGGTCATTGATTCACTGAAACCCAAATGGTCAAAGGACGTGTATGAAATGAACTCGGTTATGATCAATGAATGAATAAAACCAATTACCCATATTGTCAATATCTCCTTATCTCAAAGGATATTTCCAAAACAGTGGAAACCTGCAGTTGTTGTGCCCATTTTTAAAAGTGCTGATCCTCATTCTGCATCAAATGATAGACCAATTAGCATACTTCCAATCATGTCCAAGGTTATTGAGAAATTAGTGGCAGAGCAATTGATTTCTCATCTCAACTCTTGTCAGCTCCTGCATCCTATGCAAAATGGCTTTAGAGCCCATCACTCCACAGAAACTGCAACTGTCTATTTTGTTGAAAGGGTTAAGTCACTAATAGACAATGGGGGTGTCGTTGGCGCCATGTTTTTAGATCTTTGGAAAGCCTTCGATACAGTCAATCATGGAATCCTACAGTCTAAGTTTGGTCAATTCAATTTCTCATTGTGCACTTCCAGCTGGTTCAACTCATACCTTTCTCATCGAACTCAGTGTGTTAAAGCAGCTGGTAGAAAAGCTGAGGTGGCTGAATGTGGACGCTGGAACCTGCAGCTGGATCCACAACTTCCTGTCACAGAGGCAGCAGAGAGTCAAGGTGGGCAGTCTGACTTCAAGAACCATCTCAGTGAGCACAGGGTCTCCTCAGGGCTGTGTACTGAGCCCCCTGTTGTTCAGCCTGCTCATCCATGACTTCACTGCCAGATCCAACAGCAATCACATCATCAAGTTTGCAGACGACACAACAGTGGTGGGTCTGATTAGGAACGATGATGAGTCTGCATACAGGAATGAGGTGGAGCAACTTACATCATGGTGCAGCTCACACAATCTCTTCCTCAACACCGATAAGACAAAGGAGATGGTGATTGACTTTAGGAGGGCCGGCAAGCTCCACCACATGCCGCTGACCATCGGAGGCACCGCAGTGGAGAGAGTCAGCAGCGTCAAGTTTCTGGGAATCCACCTGGCAGACGACCTGACCTTCACCACCAACACCACAGCCATCCGAAAAAAAAGCTCACCAGCAGCTCCATCCCCTCCAGCGTCTGAAAAAGGCAGGCCTCCCTGCCCCCCATCTCACCACCTTTTACAGGGGCACCATTGAATCTGTCATATCTTATGGCCTCACGTCCTGGTTCGGCAGCTGCAAGGCACTGGAGAAACATCAGCTGAGCAGGATTGTGAAGTTAGCCAGTAAGATCATTGGTGCCCCTCTCCCGTCCCTGCTGGAGATCTACAACCAGCGCTGCACTCGCAGGGCCACCAGCATCATAAGGGACCCTCACCACCCTTTCCATGGACTGTTTTCCCTCCTGCCATCGGGGAAAAGGTACAGGAGCCTCCGTGCCCGATCCCAAAGGATGCTGAACAGCTTCCTTCCACAGGCAGTCAGGATGGTGAACAGACTGTGCCCTCTCCCTCTGACATGCCCCCTGCAAAAACCAACAAATCATACGTTGAACCCAATGTTTTTATTTCCGGGGACTAAATTGTACATGAATGTAAATATCTTGGTATTCTGATTGACTGTAACCTCACATTTAAAGGACATGTTAAAAAAGTCAGCAAAAATCTCAAATTCACGTTGGCCAACTTTCGGCATCTCAGAAACCATATGTCTACAGAAGCTGCAAAAATGTTTCTGTTCTCTCTTATTCTGTCCCACATTAACTATTGTTCAACTGTCTGGTTGATTGCTAACTCCACAACTCTAAAACCTGTCATATCGTTATATAAACAGGTTCTCAAAATCCTTGATAAAAAACCCAGAAACTTCCATCACTGGACAATTCTTAATAAGTATGGACTGCTAAATTGGGAAAATCTCATCATATTTAAAAACTGCTGCCTTATGTATAAAATTGTCAAAGCCTGGCCCCCCTCCACTCTGCAACCTAATCCGTTTCAGATCATCTGCAACACATGTAACCAGAGGGGCATCAAGAGGAGACTGTGAAGTCCCCTTTAGGAAAAGTATGTTTGGACAGTCAGTTTTTTCCTACAAAACTGCATATCAATGGAACTCGATCCCACAAAGCATAAGAGAGTCCACCTCATACCACTCTTTTAAGAAAAACATGAAAGGATGGCTGGTGGACAATCAACTCTGTGAACATTAGGGCCTGTGGAATTTACAATCTGCACTTTTTTAATCTGTTACTGCTATGATTGTATATGTATTGTTGTATGCTATTAACTTGTATGTACTGTTATATGGTATTGTATATAATAAAAAATGTTTGCATTGTAGCATAACCTTTATTTTAGGACACAGCCTTGTACCTTCTGGCAGGGGGACTACCAATGGAAATTAGCCTTTTGGCTATAATTGGGTGCCTTTATATATTTTTTAACAAAATATTCATTAATGTACATTGTCCCTCTTGAGCAAATAAATAAAAAACAAACAAACACAAGAGGGGAACATCACCACCAACAGCAGATCCAGAGAAATATACACGTTTCTATTGTTCAGACGTTGTGTTAAAGTGCGCCAGGGCTAGGGGATTAAACAAACTCAAGCAGTCACTAGTGTCCCTCTTCAGCTAAGCATGGAAAAAAGTCATACGTGACTTAAATGTCTGCTTGCTTTTCTCTCTTTCTCTCTCACACACACCCACTCACATACACATACACACTCACACACACATACACACTCACACACATACACGCACAGTCACACACATACACGCACAGTCACACACACACACACACACACACACACACACACACACACACACACACACACACGCACACCACACACAGTATGTAGTATTAAATGTATGACATTACATTATTGTTACCTCATTACTATTTGAAAATGTCAGCTAATGTCCAATAATAAATCTTGAATTGACTGTTTATAGATCACAATGGTTTGTTACAGCATATGGTGACCATGTGATTTGGTACAGTGAAACATTTCTATGCAAATAACTAATAAATGTTTTGAAATATGATACTGATTGACAGAAAATATCAATTTCAAAATATCAATAAAAATTATTAAGGAGTTTTTATGAATGTAAACATCTGTAATTTAGCAATTGCCCCAACGGTGAAGATATATTTTTAAAAAGTTCAATCCTGTCCTGAAATTGAAGATAGAATGATGAAAAATTAAAATGTTCATGAATTTACAGTCATTTTGTTCTGTGGTGTGTTGTAATGTTTGATTATTATGTTATTATGACAGAGAGAAGGGCATTGGGCGTGGAGGGTTCTGGAGTGGCAGACATGGAGACTGGGCGTGTATCCTCCCATCACAGTGAGTTCTTTGTTTCTGTCGATCAAACTCTTTTTTAACATTTCATATAACCCCTTGTATACAATTCCCACAGAATGGGAAATACAATAACTAATACTTATATTTGCAAATACTGTATTTGGTATTTATTCTTCATTGAGCATCCTGTAAATATGAACAAATAAAATGTAAGTATTACATATATGTGTTCTTTTATGGGTTGTACTGGAAAAGATACATAATGTCTCAATGATAGTTGAGTAAAACAGATTTTTCCTGTAAGAGATTCAATTGAGTGGCCAAGGAAAACGCCAGCAACAATATGTGTATCTGTGAAATATTTTTTGAGATTGTTTGTTTCATTATGCTTATAGGCTTAAGCTTTGTTGGTAAATATTGTATACAGTAAAACCAAATTAGATTTATGCTATAATCTATTCTTCACTTATACTGTATCACCTGATATAAAGTGCAAAAAGACACACCTTTTCATATTAAGCATTGAATTTTTGTCTGCAAGGTTTCCAAGCTGAATGAAATGTCATGAGTTGTCCCCTAATGAGGAATATATTGTGTTCTTTCTCTCTGCCAGGGGAGGAACACCGTCTCTCAGAGCTGAGGATTGTGCTGCTGGGGTGGAGTAGGAGTGGGAAGAGTTCAGCAGGAAACACCATCCTGGGCAGAGAGGAGTTTGAGTCTGGAATAAGAACTGCACAGTGTGTAAAGAGACAGGGTGAAGTAGCTGGGAGACAGGTCACTGTGGTCGACACACCAGGTTGGTGGAGCACCTCGTCTGTGAAGGACACTCGAGAGCTGGATAAACAGGAGATTGTGCACAGTGCGTCTCTGTGTCCCCCAGGACCCTACGCTCTCTTCCTGGTCATTGATGTGAGCTCATCATTCACAGAGTCACACAGGAGACCAGTGGAGGAACACCTGGAGCTTCTCAGTGAGAGAGTCTGGAGACACACTATAGTGCTGTTCACCAGGGAGACTGGCTGGGAGACACAACCATTGAGCAGCACATTGAGACTGAAGGAAAGGCCCTCCAGTGGCTTGTAGAGAAATGTGGGAACAGGTATCATGTTCTCAACAATGAGAACAGGGGTGATGGCACTCAGGTCACAGAGCTGCTAGAGAAGATAGAGGAGATGGTGGCAGGACACGGTGGCTGTCACTATGAAATGGAGAGAATGCTCTTACAGGAGGTGGAAGAGAAGAGGAGGACAGTGGAAGAAAGAGTGGAACAGAGGATGACGAAGGTGCGGAAACAGAGGAAAGCTCTCAGAGCGCTGTTTGAAGGTTAGTACTTTAATGGATTGGAGCCCTGAGTGTGAGAGCAGGCTGGACTCTCTGTTACAGAGGGATGAACAGCTCACCCACTCACTGTGACCTGGAGAGACAGAGAGAACAGCTGGGGGTCACTGCACTAGTGGGGTGTCTCAACAACTCAATGAAAATGAAACTACAATAAGATTTTTGTTCATAACCATTCATTGAAAATTATACTTAAAATGTAAACACTTAATAAAACAATAATTCACTCCCAACTTTCAATGCCCCCAACGATCTGGCTGAAATTTAGTTGTATATGAGTAGTTTAGAGTGGCCAATGAATAGATCACAATATGGCTGTAAAATACTTCATTAATTAAACTCCCATATAAATAAACCTCAAGCAGAACACAGTAAACAGATAGATATCTAAATGGCAATCTTCCTCCTAGACTATTATGTGATTATCATTAAATATCTGGTTCTTTGTTTTACACTTTATTATATTTATTAAGCTGGATATGGTAAAACGCTGATTGACATGTAATCTCAAACTGAGTAGCGTCTCTCTGCAGACTATGTACAACATCCCTTTTGGATCCACTATAAAGAGAAATACAGTAACAAAAACTTATATTTGCAAATACTGTATTTGGTATGTATTCTTCATTGAGCAGCCTGTTTTACACTGTCAGGCTGTCTATACACTAGCTCTGTGAAGCTGGCCACAATTGGAGACTTCTGGTTGGTGTCTTTCAAAATACAAGCGCATGTTACTCAGGATCAAAATACACATTTTTGTATAGTTATTACAATAGAATGCTTCACTCTGAAATGATTTCCATAGACACAAATATGAAATAATGATAAGAAGCAGCTGTAGAAATAATAAAAAAATATAGATATTAAATATAAGCAAATAAAAATGTCAGTATTACAGATATGTGCACATTTGTTCAATCTTGTATGGGTTGTACTGGAGAAGATATACATAGTGTCTCTATGAAAGTTGGGTAAAACAGTTTTTTCCTGTTATCCGAAGAGATTAGATCGAGTGGCCAAGGAAAAGCCAGCAACAATATGTGTATCAGTGAAATATTTTTTGAGACGGTTTGTTTCAATATGCTTATAGGCTTAAGCTTTGTTAGTAACTATTGTATACAGTAAAACCAAATTACACTTATGCTATAATCTATTCTTCACTTAAATTCTTATACTGTATCGCTTGATATAAAGTGCATCCTCACCATTTGCTTCATCTTGTAACCCTTCAGTATTGTGTTTCATATGCCTTTAATAAATGAATAATGTTTAATTAGATCTATAAACTCCTATGTACTACATGACTTCGATGATTAAATGTTTCAAAGTTCAGCATTGCATAATGAAAATAACGCCCTTACTGTAATGTATTATAGTAACTAATATAGTCGTCTCATATTAAATAAATAAATTAATGTTGTGCTATTGCTGTTAAACAATTAGGAAAACACTGTTTGGTGACTCAGGGGTTGATCAAAATCTCAAATTATTATAATGGGGTTGTTTCCGGGTGCCCAAAGGGACGGGACAGTCAGTTAGCCAGAGGAGGCCGAGTGGAGAGATCTGTCTGGGGTGTATGTCAGGATCAGAGTCTGGAGGTAGGAGGGATCAGTACCCTTAGCCTCCTGATATGCCTGCACCAGTGTTTGGTATTGAATTCGGGCTGCTATCGGAAGCCAGTGAAGTGTGGTGTGTAGTGGAGTCATAAGTGTGAATTTCAGTAACTTGAAAACCAGACACACCTTTTCATATTAAGTATTTAATTTTTGTCTGCAAGGTTTCCAAGCTGAATGAAATGTTATGAGTCCCCTAATGAGGAATATATTGTGTTCTTTCTCTCTGCCAGGGAGGAACACCGTCTCTCAGAGCTGAGGATTGTGCTGCTGGGGTGGAGTAGGAGTGGGAAGAGTTCAGCAGGAAACACCATCCTGGGCAGAGAGGAGTTTGAGTCTGGAATAAGAACTGCACAGTGTGTGAAGAGACAGGGTGAAGTAGCTGGGAGGCAGGTCACTGTGGTCGACACACCAGGCTGGTGGAGCACCTCGTCTGTGAAGGACACTCGAGAGGTGGTTAAACAGGAGATTGTGCGCAGTGTGTCTCTGTGTCCCCCAGGACCCTACGCTCTCTTCCTGGTCATTGATGTGAGCTCATCATTCACAGAATCACACAGGAGACCAGTGGAGGAACACCTGGAGATTCTCAGTGAGAGAGTCTGGAGACACACTATAGTGCTGTTCACCAGGGGAGACTGGCTGGGAGACACAACCATTGAGCAGCACATTGAGACTGAAGGGAAGGCCCTCCAGTGGATTGTAGAGAAATGTGGGAACAGGTATAATGTTCTCAACAATGAGAACAGGGGTGATGGCACTCAGGTCACAGAGCTGCTGGAGAAGATAGAGGAGACAGTGGCCAGGAACAAAAGTGGTCACTTCACCATAGAAGAGAGTGATGAGGGGTTTAAAGGAAAGAAAGTGGATGAAAAACAGAAGTTTGAGGAGGAATGGAGAAGAGAGGAGGAATGGAGCAGAAGAGAGGAGGAGCTGATAGAGAGGATGGGGACGGTTCTGCTCAATTCGAGACAGAGGATCCACTCTGCCAGTCAGGAAGAGGAGGGACAGCTATGAACTATCCCCCTACTAGTGAGTTCTATTCATTACCTTCTACAGTACAGGTTTTATTTTACAGTTTAGCTGCACATTAAAAGTATTTTTTAAGAACACAACTGAACAATGTGCAGAGTATTTACAACATAACTGTTCTAACTGTGGTGTGCATACACTTTGTACACTTTTTAATCATGTGCTAATGTGGTATACAAGTCAGCTTAGCAAACATATATTACATTTACATAAGTAATTTGTTTCAGTTACTTTGGGTGAAAAGTATTCATCTGGTTTTCTTATTAAAGTCAAGCTGAATTACACAGACAGATTTAGTTTTACAATAGAGAACTCAAGGGGCCTCGGGTGGCGTAACGGTAAAGGAACTCGCCCGGAGTGCAGGTTGCCCACTGCGGTCGGGGTTCGATCCCCGGCTGCGCCAGCCCAGCTAAAATAATAATAGGTGAGTTCCATCTCGGAGGAAGCGGTTCATTGCCAGCCTCGGAGAAGTGGCTTGTCCCGTAGATGCGGGCGGCGGGCTCCTGGGGGAGGGTGAATTGAGTAAATAGAGGGTACAACTGGCCACCCAATTGGGAGAAAAACAAGGGGAAAACAAACAAAGAGTAGAGAAGACAAAAGACTCTTAGCTATCTTAGAGAATACAGTGTGGTTGACCTGTAGTGTAAAGGCCTTGTTGTTGTTGTTGTGTTTCAGTGAGTGGAGGGACTCCAGCCCCTCTGAAGCAGGCAGCTCTGTGTGGGGATATGAATCGGCTCATGAAAGGTCCAAACAGAAGGTGTCATGGTGGCTGAATAGGAGTAAGACGGAGAGATCAGTATTGTCTGGATACGGAACAATGAGTTCTGCAGTGAGTGAGGCAGAGTCTGAATTGGAAAAGGTCGGTGTGAGTGACATTCCACACTAAACACTTAAAAAAATACAAAATAAATCTCTGAGCTGCCCTTTAAAGTTGAAAACAAATGACCAAAATAAAAAGGCTTTACGATGAATCGTTAATGTCAAATTGTTGATATAGTTTATTTTGTACTGTGCAGAGCACTGCTAGTGTTGATCTATGTTTTATAAGTATGAATATGTTCCGATCTATGTTTTGTAAATCTAGTACATTCCAAATTTCATAATTAGGAATTTATGGCTGTGCTGGTGGCTATAGGCATACCATATTACTTTATGTTGCTCATCGGTCATAATTTCATGATTAACTCTTAAAATCTTTCATTATAATCCTGCATTATTTTAATCTGTAATGTTTACCTTGTCTGTGTATGTCATTACCATATATATATATATACATATATGTGAATCAGGGGTGTCTGGTACTGCCATGTGAACTGAGGAGGTGGGTAAAAGCCATGTGCCAGAGGTCATTGGATGTTTAGGATACTGTGGTAATGATTGACAGTGCAGTTGCCATATCAACAGTATATTACATATTTAAGGATCTGTGATTGGATAGGAGCACTTGCTCTAGAACACTGGTGTCAAACTCATTCCATGGAGGGCCGAGTGTGTGCAGGTTTTTGTTGCAGCCAATTCACTACAGCAGGTGATTTCACTAATTATCTCCCTTCTTGAACCAAGGAGGGGAACTCATTGAAATCGCCTGGTGTAGTGCATTGGTTGTGTTCTATAATAAAATATGGGGAGATGTACGGAGCTGACCCTGTGTCTGTGTGTGTTTTAATTTTCACTGTTTCATTTGCATTCAGGACACAGAGCTGCTGGAGAAGAGAGAGGAGACAGTGGCCAGGAACAAAAGGGGTCCCTTCTGGTTTAAACAGTGGTTCAAACGAAAGAAAGTGGATGAAAAGCAGCTGAAACAGAAGTTTGAGGAGGAATGGAGAAGAAGAGAGGAGGAGCTGATGGAGAGGATGGCGACAGTTGTGGTCGATTCAGAAACAGAGGGATCCACTCTGCCAGTCAGGAAGAGGAGGGACAGCTTTGAACTATTACCCTCTACGAGTGAGTTCTATTCATTACCTTCTACAGTACAGATTTTATTTTACAGTTTAGCTGCACATTAAAAGTCCATCACCTCTCCTCAACTCTTTGAGAACACAGCTGAACAATGTACAGAGTATTTACAACATGACTGTTCTAACTGTGGTGTGCATACACTTTGTACACCTTTTTAATCATGTGCTAATGTGGTATACAAGTCAGCTTAGCAAACATATATTACATGTACATAAGTAATTTGTTTCAGTTACTTTGAGTGAAAAGTATTCATCTGGTTTTCTTATTGAAGTCAAGCTGAATTACACAGACAGATTTAGTTTTACAATAGAGAACTCAAGGGGCCTCGGGTGGCGTAACCGTAAAGGAACTCGCCCAGAGTGCAGGTTGCCCACTGCGGTCGGGGTTCGATCCCCGGCTGTGCCAGCCCAGCTAAAATAATAATAGGTGAGTTCCGTCTCGGAGGAAGCGGTTCATTGCCAGCCTCAGAGAAGTGGCTTGTCCCGTAGATGCGGGCGGCGGGCTCCTGGGGGAGGGTGAATTGAGTAAATAGAGGGTACAACTGGCCACCCAATTGGGAGAAAAACTGGGAAAAATCAGAAAAACAACAGAGAACACAAGAGAAAGACTCTTAGCTATCTTAGAGAATACAGTGTGGTTGATCTGGGGCCTTCCCACGAAGGAAGTTCAACATAGTCAGGGTATCTCTGCGTTAGCTGGCTACACAAAGCCTAACAAAGGCAATTACGGCTAACCTGTCTCACGACGGTGGTTATCAACTCGCTCTGTCAACCCTGGTTTTGCTGATCGAGCACGTGAACACAAAAGGGGCGGCGTTTGTAACACAGGACAATCACATGCAACATGGACAGATCCAGAGCACTGTTTAACAAAGTAGGATTGGTGGGTTAGCGAGCTAACTTTGGGCTTAACCCTGGGTTTTCGGTCTCACGACTGTGGCTCACCCAGGGCTGCGGTGATGGGAATGTGAGTGCGATCTATTGCACAAATCACTCAAGAATGGTATGAGAAAATTACACCCCACTTAACATGCAACAGTACATTTTATTCATTATTGATAGCTACACACATATAACTATATAAACTGTATGTTTGCACAGGTTCTCGCATCACCAACAGAATACGTATATGTACCGGTGGCTAGAAAACGTAGGGCAATACATACAGTTTGCTGCACAGTGATCACATGGCTTCGAGGAGTTGCATTTGTGACATGCGGCTCTAGAAGCTTGCAAAGATACAATATTCCCTCTGTGGAGAATCTTTATCTCTGATATTAAAAAAACTATTATGCAATTCTCTAGGATTGGTGAGGCCATTTTCCAGAGAGCTGATTGGTGAGGGGGCCGGATTATTATAGGATTGGATCCGTTAGCCTACATTTACATATTAGGCATTTAGCAGACGCTCTTATCCAGAGCGACTTACACAGTTTACATTTCTTTACATACAATCCATTTATACAGCTGGATATTTTACTGAAGCAATTCAGGTTAAGTGCCAGAATCACTGTCAATCCACACGTCTCTTTTGTGGCTTTGAGGAAACATGTCTCTGAACTGAAAGAGCGACTGGAGGACGTCTGCAAGGGGGAATTAGTCAAGATCTCTCAAACAGGTGATAACAGCAGAAATAGTTTTGGTGACACCCATTCTAAAATTAAAATTTACATTTTTGTATGTTGTTTGCTTCACGTTTCCACCACAGATACTAATACGTGTGCTGTATTTAATCTATAGCAATTTATTTTGTTTCCTCTCTATGAAGATTTGAATGGATTCAGTGGCAGGCCAAAGCTGTGTAGTAAATGTTTTCAGTAAAAAAAAAAAACTATCTGTCACTCTCTCTCTACCCTTTCTCCCTCTCTCTCTCTCTCTCTCTCTCTCTCTCTCTCTCTCTCTCTCTCTCTCTCTCTCTCTCACTCTCTCTCTCTCATGTTAATGACATTGGAGACAAAGGGGAGGATGTCCATAGCAATGGACTGGATGAGGGGGGAAGGAATGGGATCAAGAGGGCAGGTGGTGGGACGGTGGGTGAGAACAAGTTGAAGGATGTCCGAGTCAGGGAGGGGTGAGAAGGAGGACAGAGGAGTGGGAGGTTTAGGTAGCGGGATGGAAGAGGGAGAGGTTGGGGGGAAGGAGTTGCAAATGACATCAACCTTCTCGTGAAAGAAGGATGAGAAGTCATCGGCGGTTATAGAGGAGGGGGGTGGGGGAGGAGGAGGGGTGAGGAGAGAGGAAAACGTAGCATAGAGTTTACGTGGGTTGGAAACAGAAGATTGAATCTTAGAAAGGAAAAATGCAGACTTAGCAGAGGAGAGGTTAGTGGAGAAGGAAGCCAGGAGTGTGTGGAAATCAGACAGAGCTACAGGGGATTTAGATTTTCTCCATTTCCTTTCTGCCGCACGCAGCTTCAGTCGGTTAGTCCGAATGGAATCGGTTAGCCAGGGGGCGGGGGGGGCGGAGACGAGCGGGTTTAGCGGATAGAGGACAGAGTAAGTCAAAGGAGGAGGAGAGAGAGGAAAGTAGGGTGGATGATGCTACCTCAGCAGGTAGCTGAGAGAAGGCATCAG
Organism: Aldrovandia affinis; assembly: GCA_029706075.1. NCBI lineage: Eukaryota > Metazoa > Chordata > Actinopteri > Notacanthiformes > Halosauridae > Aldrovandia > Aldrovandia affinis. Next base: position 131,891 of record JAINUG010000584.1, read on the forward strand.
TAGGGGGAAGGGAAGATAGGACAGTAGCTGACAGGGCAGCGGGGAGAGAGAGCGGAGGTTGCGACGGACAGGGACAGTAGGAACAGGTGAAGATGGTTTAGGCACAGAGGGGAGGGAGGGAGAAAGACAGAAAGCAATGGTCAGACACATGTAGAGGCGATACCGTAATGTTAGGTGAGGCGCAGTTCCTGGTGAAGACCAGGTCCAGTTGGTTACCGGCCTTGTGGGTGGATGGGGATTCAGCCATGGTGAAGTCAAAGGACTGAAGCAGGGGGAGGAATGCAGAGGCCTGGGAGGTCTCTAGCGGCAGGTTGAAGTCCCCGAGGAGTAAGACGGGAGTGCCATCCTCAGGGAAGGCACTGAGTAGGGCATCCATCTCATCTAGGAAACTCCCCAGTGGACCTGGAGGGCGATAAAGAACAATAATGTGCAGTTTACATGGAACAGTGACAGTGACAGCATGAAATTCGAAGGAGGAGGGTGAGAAGTGAGGAAGAGGAACAATACCAAATCTCCACAGGGGGGAGATGAGTATACCTGTCCCTCCACCTCTACCTGAGGGTCGGGAGTGTGGGAGAAGGTGTAGGCGGCAGAGAGAGCAGCAGGGGTGGCCGTGTTCTCATGGAGTGATCCAGGTCTCCGTAAGCGCCAGGAACTGCAGGGAGAGTAGTGAGGCCTGGGCCGAGATGAAATCAGCCTTCCGGACAGCAGACTGGCAGTTCCATAGTCCGCCTGCTACCACCACGTCAACACCGGGAGATCTAGGAGGGTGGATGAGGTTGGACAGATTACGGGTGTGGGTAGAATCTCTCCTTCTAGGCAATCTAGAAGAGGAGACATGGACTGGGATAGGGAGGTAGCATGTAGTGTTAGATGCAGAGGAAGTAGAACAGGGAGATACAAAACTATGATACTTACCTTGCGGCGAGCACTCCCTAGCTGGCCCCCCTCGGTGGACTCCTGCAGGTAGACTCCTCCGTCTTTGTCCACCGAGTCTTTGGACTCCTGCAGGTAGACTCCTCCATCTTTGTCCGCCGAGTCTTCGTCCAGAGAGGCTAGGAAGGTGAGACTGCCGCGAAAAGCTGCCGCTATCCACAACTATGGCTGTTAATATAGCCAGTGATGCTAGGCACTGGTGAAAGTGCCACCTGACAACAATAGACACTAATTGACAACTGTTAGCTTTCTGACGCTACTCGAGGAACGCTCAACTACAAACACGGGCTGATACAATGGAACCGATTGAAAACAGCTGAGTCGCAATCAGCTTTGAAATAAAACTACAACGCGGGCGATATAATCTAATAACTGCTGGACATCACACAATAGCCAGCTAGTTACAGTAACAAAGAAGCATTAAGTGCCAATTCTAACCAATGAAACAGGGTACGAACGCAGAGGCTAAACCAACAAAATCTAACGCGGATAATTACAATTACTGGCACACGACGAGACCCGTTCTAGCCGAGATACAAATGCACACTGAGTGCATTCTATTGCACCAATCACTCAAGAATCATGAGAAAATTACACCCACTTAATATGCAACAGTACATTTTATTCATTATTGATAGCTACACACATATAACTATATAAACTGTATGTTTGCACAGGTTCATGCATCACCAACAGAATACGTATATGTACCGGTGGCTAGAAAACGTAGGGCAATACATACAGTTTGCTGCACAGTGATCACATGGCTTCGAGGAGTTGCATTTGTGACATGCGGCTCTAGAAGCTTGCAAAGATACAATATTCCCTCCGTGGAGAATCTTTATCTCTGATATTAAAAAAACAATTACGCAATTCTCTAGGATTGGTGAGGCCATTTTCCAGAGAGCTGATTGGTGAGGGGGCGGGATTATTATAGGATTGGATCCGTTAGCCTACATTTACATATTAGGCATTTAGCAGACGCTCTTATCCAGAGCGACTTACACAGTTTACATTTCTTTACATACAATTCATTTATACAGCTGGATATTTTACTGAAGCAATTCAGGTTAAGTGCCAGAATCACTGTCAGTCCACGTCTCTTTTGAGGCTTTGAGGAAACATGTCTCTGAACTGAAAGAGCGACTGGAGGACGTCTGCAAGGGGGAATTAGTCAAGATCTCTCAAACAGGTGATAACAGCAGAAATAGTTTCCTTAATTTTATGTCATGTAGACCGTTTAACATTTAGGAATTATATTTAGCAGTTTCATCATTTTGTGATAAGGGATATTCCTCAGCACTGGCAGGATGTTTTAATTCTGCATGCAGGGTTTCAGCTGGAGCTTTGCCCCATTCAGTGTAGTCTTGTTGGCTGAATGAACCCCATTCCTCACTTCCATACAACACAATAAGCTTGATAATACTGGCAATTGTTATTTTTACCACATTCTAATAGGTATACTGTGTTTAATCTATGGCACCTTATTTTGTATCCTCTCTATGAAGCTTTTAATGGATTAAAACTGACTTTCAGCCCAAAGTAGTGGTAACTCAGTAAGAGTTTCCTGGTCTGGTCATTGCACCTCCTTCTTCCTGCTTTCTGTCTGCTCGCCGTGGCAACCAGGGAAATGAGCAACATTGTTACAGTTTCAAACCCTCAGATCCAACTGCCACTGCTGTTTAAAAGCAAACTGCCAAAACTACTGAGCCTCCAGCACTCAGCACCATATATTCCTCACGCTTTAATTTCATATTGTTATTAACCCTGGATGAGCCCAGTTTGCACTTACATGCATTTTATTGGTGAAAATATCTTCCCATTTCTCCAGGAAATATGATAGAAAGTTCATTTTTAGGAGCTCATCTTTCTTGTGATCTCTCTACAGTGGAAGAAGTCCATATTCTAGAGACCAGGACCAGAGAGGACTTCTTACAATGTGAGTCTGTAATTAAAACTAAATTAAATCATTTTAAACAAAAAAAAAAAATTACATTTTAAAACGGAAATAAGAGGTAAATATGTGAATGAAAGAAAATATTTAATTGAAACGTGTGTAAATCATGTAAGAGATGTAATGTGATGATTATGATCACTGAGCTCTCTTCTTCTCCTCCATCAGATTCCTGTCAGCTCACACTGGACCCCAACACAGCGTATAGAGAACTCCGTCTGTCTGAGGGGAACAGAGAGGTGACACGTGTGAGACAGGACCAGCCATATCCTGATCACCCAGAGAGATTCGACCGCTGGCCCCAAGTGCTGTGCAGAGAGGGTCTGTCTGGGCGCTCTTACTGGGAGGCTGAGTGGAGGGGGGTGGGGGTTGGTATAGCAGTCTCATATAAAGAGATCAGCAGGAAAGGACGGGGTTATGACACTGCTCTGGGATGTAATGACAAGTCCTGGCGTTTTATCTGCTCTCCTCACGACTGCTTTTTCAGGCACAATAATGAGCGCACTGAACTCCCTGCCCCCCCCTCCTCCAGAATAGGAGTGTATCTGGATTACAGGGCAGGAACTCTGTCCTTCTACAGCGTCTCTGACACAATGACCCTCCACCACAGAGTCCAGACCATATTCACTCAGCCCCTCTATCCTGGGTTTGGGGTTTATTATAACTCTTCTGTAAAACTGTGTGATCTGGGATGAGGGAGAGATAAATGAAAGAGGGGAAAACTCTCCAATGAGACAAAATATTTTAAAGAAAATAAACAATATGCTTAAAATGACTAAACAAATGAATTCATAAAACATGTAAAAAATATGTGATATAAATATAAAGTGCATTTCCTTTTTTAGGAGTGATTTTCTCTTTTAAGGAACTTCCTGTAGGGTGAAACTGCTGATATGGATTACACACTTTGGGGTTGTGGGTCCACAGATGCACTGTTGGTTTTTAGGGGGTATGTCTCTGCGATCCTTAGGGCCCAGTTTGAATATTATAAAATGATTCATGATGTGGGAACATTTAAAAGAATGTGGTGCATTGGGATGTGTTTGGATTGAGGGATTTGTTTGTGCTGGTTTTGTTTTTTCCTTTCTTTTGAATGCTGATTTGATTCTGTGGGGTGTGTATGTAATGGTGGAAAGATTCTCGTGTGTGTAATAAAGGATCATCAAAAGTAAAACAAAACTCTCTCTCTATAACTCCCTCTTTCTCTCTCTCTGTCTCTATCCCTCTCTCAATTCAAATCAATTCAATTCAGTTCAATATGGTTTATTGGCACAAAGACATCAACATGCAACAACAACAGAAATTAAATGGTAACGTGCGTGTTTGTGTGCGTGTGTGTGTGTGCGCCTGTGTTTGTGTGTACCTGTGTGTGTGTGCGTGTTTGTGTTTGTGTGTGCGTGCGCCTGTATGTGTTTGTGTGTGCGTGCGTATTTGTGTGTGCGTGTTTGTGTGTAATTATTACTTTCAACAAACTACATTATTGAATGCATTGTCAGGGACCCCCTGCAATACTTTCACGGACATTCTTTCCGTCATGCAGGACAACTTACAAATATGCAATTATTTTCTGAAGCAGGTAGTTACGTTTTGCATAGTTTTGCTAGTTTAGTGTAGTCACCCCCTTTTCTTTCTAACCAGTTTTCTAAAAACATGATGTTTAAAAGTGTATTATTGTTTGGGCATGTAGCAGTGTGTTTCCCTGTTAAAATAAAAGTTTAAATCAATCAATCAATCAATCCATTTTGATTGGGAAATAAGAAGCAGCAGAATCACTGCTAGAAGAGGCAAATACACCTGTCTCCAATGAAAGGCAAAATACTTCGCACCTCCCTGACCCTGGATCAGTTTTCAGCCATATGCATAGATGTAACAAATATATGTGTGTTTATGTTGTGTGTGTGTGTGTGCGTCCGTGTGTGCGTGCATTGTTTTATATAATATAATACTGTGGTTTCTTTTCCTCTCAGTGTGATGCTCAAAAACATGTTACTAAAATCAAAGTGTAGTTCAGTAGTTGTACCATATGTCTCATTTATAAAATATATGCAGTGTAACAAAATGATACAGAACATGAAAACAGAAGGAAGTTTTGAAACCCCAAATTGGGGGCTTATGTATCAAGCATGTCAGAGTAGGACTGCTGATCTAGAATCTTATCATTACTGAAAAGTAAAACAGGTCCCAGGTTCTTTCTCAAAGAAACCACTGATCTAATGTGACTGAATTGGTCTAAACCAGGGTTTTCAACCGGTGGTCTGCGGCCCTGTTGGTCAGTGAAGGTATTGTAGGGGGTCCCTGACAATGCATTCAATAATGTAGTTTGTTGAAAGTAATAATGTAGGGTTGTCAGGCAGAATTTCCAGAGCTTACAGCAAAAGCAGCAAAGTGCAG
>JAINUG010000585.1:0-69242 GCA_029706075.1 Aldrovandia affinis
TTTTCCTTTATAAAACCTAAATAAAATCCTGAAAAGTGTTAGCCAGCTAAGCTAACGTGGCTACGGTCTGGATATACAGCTCCGGTTGCAACGTTGGTAAAGTTAAACTAAATGTTAGCTTTGTTATTCGTGATCCAGACAGCTTGCTAACGTTAAGATGTTACAGTCAAGCTCTAGAAAACCAAGTGGGTAACGTTACCTTGATGTCAAAATGTAATACTATTTTTTCATTTCTATTTCAGCACTTTGTCAAATGGGAAGCCCAGTCCCGAGTACCCAAATCTTGTGGAAGACTGGGCTGACACACTGCTGATATTTTTTTGCTTTACAGAGGTCCAGGTATGGAGCTACCTGTGGAGCTAACCAGAGTAATGTCGTTACAGCACACTATAGGCGACTAATGTTACGTTAGTTAGCTAATGCTAGCTAACTTACTACTGAATGTAACGTTATATAGGCCTACTGCTTTTGCTTTTTAATGATTGTAATAGTGAATAGAGACCTACCCAGCTTTACAGGAACAGTGTAACTTAATGTCGTTGTCCTCTGTCTCAATCGCCCGGTGATGCGGTGGTTCAGTTTTACTCTGATCTGTAGGCTTTCGCTTCTATCTTAATTTTTTTTACGTCATTTTGTTGCTGAGTCAGTGTGATATCTTGAATATAACCTTCAATGCATATTGTATACCCTTCTGTCTGCTTCTATATGAAATCGCTTTTTCTATTTTCCAAAAATTGGACAATATTTCTCCAGGGAGTGCAGTTAGTGACAGTGGGAGTGCCATGCTGGCTCCGAAAGCTTGACGTACATAGCAACAATAACAAAGGGGGGCGTGGTTTAGCGAAGGGTCAATCATCTCTGTGTGTGTGTGAGACTACACTGCCCACAATCCTCTCTCAGTGTGTGGTATTACCCACAATCCTCTCTGTGTGTGTGAGAGACTACACTAGAACAATCCTCTGTGTGTGTGAGAGACTACACTACTACAATCCTCTCTCTGTGTGTGTGAGACTACACTGCCCACAATCCTCTCTGAGTGTGTGGTATTACCCACAATCCTCTCTGTGTGTGTGAGAGACTACACTAGAACAATCCTCTGTGTGTGTGTGAGACTACACTGCCCACAATCATCTCTCTGTGTGTGATATTACCCACAATCCTCTGTGTTTGTGTGAGAGACTACACTACCCACAATCCTCTGTGTGTGTGTGTGTGTGAGACTACACTACTCATTTAAAAGTGTCAGATGGCACTTAACATGGGAGACCACACTACCCACAATCCTTGTGTGTGTGTGTGTGTGTGTGTGTGAGACTACACTACCCACAATCCTCTCTGTGTGTGTGAGAGACTACACTACTACAATCCTCTCCATGTGTATGTGAGACTACACTACCCACAATCCTCTGTGTGTGGGTGTGAGACTACACTACTCACTTAAAAGTGTCAGATGGCACTTAACATGGCAGACTACACTCTCTGTGTGTGTGAGAGACTACACTACCCACAATCCTCTGTGTGTGTGATATTACCCACAATCCTCTCTTGTTTGTGTGTGAGACTACACTTCCCACAATCCTGTGTGTGTGTGTGTGTGTGTGAGACTACACTACTACAATCCTCTGTGTGTGTGTGTGAGACTACACTACCCACAATCCTGTGTGTGTGTGTGTGAGACTACACTACTACAATCCTGTGTGTGTGTGAGAGACTACACTACCCACAATCCCCTCTGTGTTTGTGAGAGACTACACTACTACAATCATCTCTGTGTGTGTGTGAGACTACACTGCCCACAATCCTCTCTGAGTGTGTGGTATTACCCACAATCCTCTGTGTGTGTGTGAGAGACTACACTAGAACAATCCTCTGTGTGTGTGAGAGACTACACTACTACAATCATCTCTGTGTGTGTGTGAGACTACACTGCCCACAATCCTCTCTGTGTGTGTGATATTACTCACAATCCTCTCTGTGTGTATGTGAGACTGCACTACTACAATCCTCTGTGTGTGTGTGTGAGACTACACTACCCACAATCCTCTCTGTGTGTATGTGAGACTACACTACTACAATCCTCTCTGTGTGTGTGTGAGACTACACTACCCACAGTCCTCTCTGTGTGTGATATTACCCACAATCCTCTGTGTGTGTGTGTGTGTCGGGGAGACTACACTACCCACAATCCTCTGTGTGTGTGTGTGAGACTACACTACCCACAGTCATCTATGTGTGTGATATTACCCACAATCCTCTGTGTGTGTGTGTGTGTGTCTGTGTGTGTGACTACACTACCCACAATCCTCTCTGTGTGTGAGACAACACTACTCACTTAAAAGTGTCAGATGGCACTTAACATGGGAGACTACACTACCCACAATCCTCTCTGTATGTGTGAGAGACTACACTACTACAATCCTCTCTGTGTGTGTGAGAGACTACACTACCCACAATCCTCTGTGTGTGTGTGTGAGACTACACTACTACAATCCTCTGTGTGTGTGTGTGTGAGACTACACTACCCACAATCCCCTCTGTGTGTGTGAGAGACTACACTACTACAATCATCTCTGTGTGTGTGTGAGACTACACTGCCCATAATCCTCTCTGAGTGTGTGGTATTACCCACAATCCTCTCTGTGTGTGTGAGAGACTACACTAGAACAATCCTCTGTGTGTGTGAGAGACTACACTACTACAATCATCTCTGTGTGTGTGTGAGACTACACTGCCCACAATCCTCTCTGTGTGTGTGATATTACTCACAATCCTCTCTGTGTGTATGTGAGACTGCACTATTACAATCCTCTCTGTGTGTGTGTGAGACTACACTACCCACAATCCTCTCTGTGTGTATGTGAGACTACACTACTACAATCCTGTGTGTGTGTGTGTGAGAGACTACACTAGAACAATCCTCTGTGTGTGTGAGAGACTACACTACTACAGTCATCTCTGTGTGTGTGTGAGACTACACTGCCCACAATCCTCTCTGTGTGTGTGATATTACTCACAATCCTCTCTGTGTGTATGTGAGACTGCACTATTACAATCCTCTCTGTGTGTGTGTGAGACTACACTACCCACAATCCTCTCTGTGTGTATGTGAGACTACACTACTACAATCCTCTGTGTGTGTGTGTGTGTGAGAGACTACACTAGAACAATCCTCTGTGTGTGTGAGAGACTACACTACTACAGTCATCTCTGTGTGTGTGTGAGACTACACTGCCCACAATCCTCTCTGTGTGTATGTGAGACTGCACTACTACAATCCTCTCTGTGTGTGTGTGAGACTACACTACCCACAATCCTCTCTGTGTGTATGTGAGACTACACTACTTCAATCCTCTGTGTGTGTGTGAGACTACACTACCCACAGTCCTCTCTGTGTGTGATATTACCCACAATCCTCTCTGTGTGTGTGTGTGTGTGTGTGAGACTACACTACCCTCAATCCTCTGTGTGTGTGTGTGTGAGACTGCACTACCCACAATCCTCTCTGTGTGTGTGAGACAACACTACTCAATTAAAAGTGTCAGATGGCACTTAACATGGGAGACTACACTACCCACAATCCTCTGTGTGTGTGTGAGACTACACTGCCCACAATCCTCTCTGTGTGTGTGATATTATGGTGCATTCATGTGGTGTCGGAATAATCCGAATAATGAGTTCCCGACTTGGAAACTTCATGTGAACGCCCCCTCAAGTCGGAACAACAACTCGGCAACTCGGCGATAATTTTGCTACACGACTTGAGACTTGTGACGTCACGGCACACAATCCCTTTGTCTTGATAAGACAACCCCATTATATCAGCATTAATGTCCCTATTCAACATCTATCACTTAAAAACCAAGTAAAACTCAAAATATTAGCTTTATGTGAACTTGGCAAATGCATGTCCATCTCTCACAAGCGCCTATCATACTTTTAAGCAAACAGACGTTTTTATGACGTTTGAAATTAAACATAATTCATTCATGGTTCACCTGATTCGTTTGCTTTGCTCTTCGTTGTCACTCATGCGCTGGAAAGAGCTACTGATGTTTTGTTTGAAGGCTCTAAGCAATAAAATGCAACACAGTTTCTTGGTGGCATCCATGTTTTCGAATTACCGACCTAAAAGCACATGAACACAACGCAGTCGGAAGAACGACTTGTCAACTCGGGAAATCGGACCGTCCGAGGAGCACGTGAACGCAGCATTACTCACAATCCTCTCTGTGTGTGTGTGAGACTACACTACCCACAATCCTCTCTGTGTGTATGTGAGACTACACTACTACAATCCTCTGTGTGTGTGTGTGAGACTACACTACCCACAGTCCTCTCTGTGTGTGATATTACCCACAATCCTCTGTGTGTGTGTGTGTGTGTCTGTGTGTGAGACTACACTACCCACAATCCTCTCTGTGTGTGTGAGACAACACTACTCAATTAAAAGTGTCAGATGGCACTTAACATGGGAGACTACACTACCCACAATCCTCTGTGTGTGTGTGAGACTACACTGCCCACAATCCTCTCTGTGTGTGTGATATTACCCACAATCCTCTCTGTATGTGTGTGAGACTACACTACTACAATCCTCTGTGTGTGTGTGTGTGTGTGAGACTACACTACCCACAATCCTCTGTGTGTGTGTGTGTGTGTTTCTGTGTGTGAGACTACAACTACCCACAATCCTCTCTGTGTGTGTGAGACAACACTACTCAATTAAAAGTGTCAGATGGCACTTAACATGGGAGACTACATACCCACAATCCTCTGTGTGTGTGTGAGACTACACTGCCCACAATCCTCTGTGTGTGTGATATTACCCACAATCCTCTCTGTATGTGTGTGAGACTACACTACTACAATCCTCTGTGTGTGTGTGTGTGTGTGAGACTACACTACCCACAATCCCCTCTGTGTGTGTGAGAGACTACACTACTACAATCATCTCTGTGTGTGTGTGAGACTACACTGCCCACAATCCTCTCTGAGTGTGTGGTATTACCCACAATCCTCTCTGTATGTGTGAGAGACTACACTAGAACAATCCTCTGTGTGTGTGTGTGAGACTACACTACCCACAATCCTCTCTGTGTGTATGTGAGACTACACTACTACAATCCTCTGTGTGTGTGTGTGTGAGAGACTACACTAGAACAATCCTCTGTGTGTGTGAGAGACTACACTACTACAGTCATCTCTGTGTGTGTGTGAGACTACACTGCCCACAATCCTCTCTGTGTGTGTGATATTACTCACAATCCTCTCTGTGTGTATGTGAGACTGCACTATTACAATCCTCTCTGTGTGTGTGTGAGACTACACTACCCACAATCCTCTCTGTGTGTATGTGAGACTACACTACTACAATCCTCTGTGTGTGTGTGTGTGTGAGAGACTACACTAGAACAATCCTCTGTGTGTGTGAGAGACTACACTACTACAGTCATCTCTGTGTGTGTGTGAGACTACACTGCCCTACAATCCTCTCTGTGTGTATGTGAGACTGCACTACTACAATCCTCTCTGTGTGTGTGTGAGACTACACTACCCACAATCCTCTCTGTGTGTATGTGAGACTACACTACTTCAATCCTCTGTGTGTGTGTGAGACTACACTACCCACAGTCCTCTCTGTGTGTGATATTACCCACAATCCTCTGTGTGTGTGTGTGTGTGTGTGTGTGAGACTACACTACCCTCAATCCTCTGTGTGTGTGTGTGAGACTGCACTACCCACAATCCTCTCTGTGTGTGTGAGACAACACTACTCAATTAAAAGTGTCAGATGGCACTTAACATGGGAGACTACACTACCCACAATCCTCTGTGTGTGTGTGAGACTACACTGCCCACAATCCTCTCTGTGTGTGTGATATTATGGTGCATTCATGTGGTGTCGGAATAATCCGAATAATGAGTTCCCGACTTGGAAACTTCATGTGAACGCCCCCTCAAGTCGGAACAACAACTCGGCAACTCGGCGATAATTTTGCTACACGACTTGCCGACTTGTGACGTCACGGCACACAATCCCTTTGTCTTGATAAGACAGCCCCATTATATCAGCATTAATGTCCCTATTCAACATCTATCACTTAAAAACCAAGTAAAACTCAAAATATTAGCTTTATGTGAACTTGGCAAATGCATGTCCATCTCTCACAAGCGCCTATCATACTTTTAAGCAAACAGACGTTTTTATGACGTTTGAAATTAAACATAATTCATTCATGGTTCACCTGATTCGTTTGCTTTGCTCTTCGTTGTCACTCATGCGCTGGAAAGAGCTACTGATGTTTTGTTTGAAGGCTCTAAGCAATAAAATGCAACACAGTTTCTTGGTGGCATCCATGTTTTCGAGTTACCGACCTAAAAGCACATGAACACAACGCAGTCGGAAGAACGACTTGTCAACTCGGGAAATCGGACCGTCCGAGGAGCACGTGAACGCAGCATTACTCACAATCCTCTCTGTGTGTGTGTGAGACTACACTACCCACAATCCTCTCTGTGTGTATGTGAGACTACACTACTACAATCCTCTGTGTGTGTGTGTGAGACTACACTACCCACAGTCCTCTCTGTGTGTGATATTACCCACAATCCTCTGTGTGTGTGTGTGTGTCTGTGTGTGAGACTACACTACCCACAATCCTCTCTGTGTGTGTGAGACAACACTACTCAATTAAAAGTGTCAGATGGCACTTAACATGGGAGACTACACTACCCACAATCCTCTGTGTGTGTGTGAGACTACACTGCCCACAATCCTCTCTGTGTGTGTGATATTACCCACAATCTCTCTCTGTGTGTGTGAGAGACACACTACAATCCTCTGTGTGTGTGTGTGTGTGAGACTACACTACCCACAATCCCCTCTGTGTGTGTGAGAGACTACACTACTACAATCATCTCTGTGTGTGTGTGAGACTACACTGCCCACAATCCTCTCTGAGTGTGTGGTATTACCCACAATCCTCTCTGTATGTGTGAGAGACTACACTAGAACAATCCTCTGTGTGTGTGTGTGAGACTACACTACCCACAATCCTCTCTGTGTGTATGTGAGACTACACTACTACAATCCTCTGTGTGTGTGTGTGAGAGACTACACTAGAACAATCCTCTGTGTGTGTGAGAGACTACACTACTACAGTCATCTCTGTGTGTGTTTGAGACTACACTGCCCACAATCCTCTCTGTGTGTGTGATATTACTCACAATCCTCTCTGTGTGTATGTGAGACTGCACTACTACAATCCTCTCTGTGTGTGTGTGAGACTACACTACCCACAATCCTCTCTGTGTGTATGTGAGACTACACTACTACAATCCTCTGTGTTTGTGTGTGAGACTACACTACCCACAGTCCTCTCTGTGTGTGATATTACCCACAACGGGTTGCAACGTTGGTAAAGTTAGACTAAATGTTAGCTTTATTATTCGTGATCCAGCCAGCTTGCTAACGTTAAGATGTTACTATCATTACTATTTCAGCACTTTGTCAATGGGCGCAGAAACCTGTGGAGCTAACCAGAGTAATGTCGTTACAGCACAGGCTACTAATGTTACATTAGTTAGCTAATGCTAGCTAACTTACTACTGAATGTAACGTTATATAGGCCTACTGCTTTTGCCTTTTAATGATTGTAATAGTGAATAAAGTGAATAAAGACCTACCCAGCTTTACAGGAACAGTGTTGCTCCTTAATGTCGTTGTCCTCTGTCTCAATCGCCAGGTGATTCACTTTTACTTTGTGATCTGTAGGCTATCCCTTCTATCCTAATTTTTTTTGCGTAATTTTTTTGCAGGGTAATTGTGATATCCTGGATATAACCTTCGAATATAAGGCTCTTCTGTCTGGTTCTATCGGAAATCTCTTTGTCTATTTTCCAAAAATTGGATAACATTTCTCCAGGGAGAGCAGTTAACGACAGCGGTAGCGCCATGCTGGCTCCAAAAGCTTGACATACTTAGCAACAATAACTAAGGGGGGCGTGGTTTAGCGAAGGGTCAATTAGAGTCCTTCAGCAGGGGCATTGTGACATCACTCACTCTAGCTGTGAACATTCCGCTCCATTCATTTGAATGGGCCAAAAAAGGGTCACGTTTTCGCACTTCATGCGATCGCTAAGAAAAGTAATAGCACACCATTCCCGGCAGAGGTGCAGGTTTTGATGTATTTTTTGCGTGTGTTTTCAATGGGCCAAATTCCGCTCCATTCATTTGAATGGGCAAAAAAGAGTGATGTCTTTTTTGTGTGTGTGCTGGCAATGCTGAATAGTAGCGCACCAAAGTTTTGTACGGAAGAATAAATAAATAAAGAATAAGTATGAGGAATAACAATAGTGTGCCTTTGCTTTTGCAAAGCAGGCACCCTAATGAGGAATAACAATAGGGTGCCTTTGCTTTTGCTTCGCACTGCAGTGTGCCATCTTTTGCAAAGCAGGCACCTTAATAATAAGTATGAGGAATAACAATAGTGTGCCTTTGCTTTTGCAAAGCAGGCACCCTAACTAGAAAATGTATCCAATCAGAAGAACTTGTTGAGTTGTTATTCTTGAACCCCAAAAGAGTTGTGATTGTCGTTGAGTTTGTTTAGTAGCTAAGCCCATTCGTTCGCTCATAAAACACGAGTTTAGGCAGTCAGCAGCTAACGGGTTTACTTTTTGTTTTATAATGTTATGTCCTGCAACATCACATCATTTTAATGCTTTTGAACAATGCAATAAATTATTGTATTGGTGAGCAGCTAGTTTAACCACAGGAATGTCATTTAGTTTGTGTGTAGCATGCTATGTCGCTACATATTTTTTGACCACGGGCTACGAGGTTATCACATGTCCCAGGGGCCCTTGTAGCCAGCTAAACATAGAATGTTTGGCTTGATATATTCATAAATGTTCAAGTATGAAAACCAAGATGTTGTTTGAGAGAAAGCCCCTTTTTCCCTCATGTGAATGGTGTGTGTTTGAATGTATATGACTGTCACTGGGTGTGTATGCATTGAGAATGACCCCCGTGTGATTCCAATGCATATGATGTACTTCCCCTGTACTACACATTTTATTTTAAATAAAGAAGTAGTACTGAAATGGAAAAGCAAAATTCTTAGTTGAACACTAAGTGCCATGTAGGTGGAGCCGCTCGGTCAATCGAAGGAGTAAAATGAACGACTCAACCGAGAAAACGAATTACTCCTGAGTCAGTAAAAAGAGTCTTTCAATTTGAACGAATCGTTCGTGAACTGCACATCACTACCGTTATAATGGAAAAGCAATCCTTTCTGAGTCTTGATTCAGCAGTCACCGCTACAATTTGCCTACATTATCCAACATATAAACTTCTAGTTCCTCTTGGTATTCTTTACTGACATGATAGTTGGAAAGGTCATTTCAGACTTATTGTCGGCAATTAGTCTTAACTTTTCAGATTTGAAATATCTGTGCATGTGTGTATCCATCACATTCTAGATTCAATATATTAACCCCATTTCTCACAAATACTGTTAACATTAGGAGGGAATAGATTATGTCTATTGGCCCATAAAGAAAATGGCATAAGAGAAAAAGGCGATTTTTAGTGACTTTTTAGTACATTTCACACCAAACTGAGCCTCCGAAACATTTCTTTCAACTTACAGTTTTATGAAATAGACCTTGTAAATAGGTGGTCAGTCATTACATTTACATTTTATATTTTAGGCATTTAGCAGCACTCTTGTCCAGAGCATCTTACAAGATGTGCATTACTACATGATAAGAATAATCATAGTTTGCGCACGAGATCAGTGCGGTAATACAGCGATAGACATCGTTGTAGGCACCTGTGTACCATACCTCTAACACTGGGAAGGAAAAGGTTCATGATTTTTTTTTTTTAGTTTAAAAACAGTAAATGAATGAATGAATGAAGCAATGAATGAAATGTTGCCATGAACCTAGATATTTCATGATCATTGTCCTGACATTATACATTATATATTATTGGCTTTTCTGCTTGTTTTATTACATAAAATAAACATATTGTAGTGAGCATGCGTGTTGGGGTGCATCAAGAAGATGACGGTGTCCGCAGTAGTTTAAATGTGGCTACGTGAATAGCCACTTTAAAGGCGACAACATAATCTGTGTCCCATACACCACATGACCCCAGATACCGTTCAACGATGAACACTTTTGCCACAGAACTACAGGGGACTACACTGAACAGTACATACACACCGGTCGCGGTGGCTCTAACATTTAACTCACCGCAACCATCAAGCTAACACACACACACACACAATAAACAATAATACACGCAACATGATTTACAGAACATAAATCTATTTAACACAGGAGGGAACGAACAAACTTCCCCCATAATGCCCTGTGCATACATTTGCATATAGCGAGCCACTGGATTGCTACATAGCCCCCCCATAAAGGGTCAGCCGTCCCCGGTGAACCCAATGTCCACCAGAAGACTTTGCAAATATGGCCGGCCGTGGTCGGTCAATAGTGGAGTCATGGTATTCAGGCGCCGGTAATCAACGCAGAACCGCCAGCTGTCATCTTTTTTTCTTCTTCTTACGAATACAGCGGGGGGCGCTCTGATCACTCTGGCAGCCGCTATGTCCCGGATCTGGTCCTCAGCAGCCTGATGTTTGTCAGGGCAGGACCAGCGTTGCTGCTGCGTTGCCACAGGTCTTAGACAGCCCGAGCCGTTTCGGTGGTCGGCAGGGCTGACAAGTCAGGTGGTGGTGATGGCAGTGCAGGGCGGCTGTTGGACGGGGGCCCGGGCAGCTGGGGCGGAGCAGCACGAGAGGCGGGTGACTGTTGGGTGATGGCGGGCGATACAGATAGTGCAGCGCAGCAGACAGGTGGCTGTTGGGTGTTGGCAGGCGATACAGGCAGTGCAGCGATGGGCGAGACAGAAGAGGCAATGGCTTGGCAGCAGGCGTACTTCCGGCGTCGGCTGGACTGGAGGGCTATGGCCTGGTCTCCGAACCTGAGCACCACTCTTGGAACGTCATCTTTGAACCCTGGTACCAGAAGTACTTGTCTGATATCCCCATTCAACCTATGTCCGGGCTAGCCTTTTGAGGCTTAAGTGAATCCAGTCTCAGCTACCCTTACCGTGGTTATGTAGTAGTAGATCTTGAATATCCCGCAGAATTTGTGGGTACTAATCCGACTGTGACTCCGACTCACACTCCGAGCAGCTGAAAGGAAATTGAGAAAATCCAAATCCCCTGTGGCTCTGACTGACTTCCAAACACTCCTGGCTACCTTTTCCTCTAAGCTCTCCTCTGCTAAGTCTGCATTTTTCCTTTCAATCTTCTGTTTCCAACCCACGTAAACTCTATTCTATGTTTTCCTCTATCCTCACCCCTCCTCCTCCCCCACCTCCGTCCTCTCTAACCGCCGATGACTTCTCATAATTCTTTCACGAGAAGGTCGATGTCATTCGCAACTCCTTCCCCCCAACCTCTCCCTCACCAATCTCGCTACCTAAACCTCCCACCCCTCTGTCCTCCTTCTTGCCCCTGACTCAGACATCCTTCAACTTGTTCTCTCCCACCGTCCCACCACCTGCCCTCTTGATCCCATTCCTTCCCACCTCTTCCAGTCCATTGCTATGGACATCCTCCCCTTTGTCTCCAATGTCATTAACTCCTCTCTTTCCTCTGGCTCTGTCCCCTCCTCCCTCAAATGTGCTCATGTTGTCCCCCTCCTCAAAAAACCCTCTCTGAATCCTGCTGTCACCTCCAACTACCGACCTGTCTCTCTCCTCCCATTCCTTTCCAAAACATTAGAGCGGGCTGTCTATAATCAACTGTCTGCTCATCTCTTACAGAACGACCTGCTTGATCCCAACCAATCTGGGTTCAGAGCAGGCAACTCCACAGAGACTGCTCTCCTTGTGGTCACTGAGGCTCTTCACGGGACTAAGTCCTGATCCCTTAGCTCCGTCCTCCTCCTCCTCGACCTGTCAACGGCATTCGATACCGTGGACCACCGGATCCTGCTCTCATCTCTCGTCGAGATGGGAATCTCTGGATCTGCGTTGACATGGTTTGAGTCCTACCTGGCTGACAGGTCCTACCAGTTGGCCTGGAGAGGATCCCTCTCCTCTCCCCACACCGTCTCTACCGGAGTTCCGCAGGGCTCGGTGCTAGGCCCCGTCCTATTCTCTCTGTACACAAAGTCACTTGGCTCTGTTATTTCTGCTCATGGTTTTTCCTATCACTGTTATGCCGATGATGCTCAACTCTTTCTCTCCTTCTCTCCATCTGATACCCAGGTCCTGGCATGGATCTCTGCATGCCTGGCTGACATCTCCGCATGGATGTCCACCTACCACCTGAAGCTAAACCTGGGGAAGACAGAGCTGCTCTTCCTCCCAGCGAAGGGCTCCCGGACGATTGATGCGTCAATCACCATGGAAGGCTCCATAGTGTCTCCGTCTCAGTCTGCCAGGAGCCTTGGAGTGACCTTGGACAACCAGCTGTGCTTCTCGAGCCATATTGCAGTGATCACTCGGATCTGCCGTTTCTCCCTCCACAACATCCGGAGGATCCAACCGTTCCTCACCCAAGAGGCTACTCAACTCCTGGTCCAGGCCCTGGTGATCTCACGTCTGGACTACTGCAATTCCTTGCAGACAGGCCTTCCGGCCTGTGCCATCAAGCCACTGCAACTAGTCCAGAACGCTGCCGCTCACCCACGTCACCGCTCAGAAGTTCACCCACATCACCCCTCTACTCTCCTCTCTGCACTGGCTCCCCATCACAGGACGCATCAGATTCAAATGACTGGTGCTTGCTTTTCAAGCGGCCAGAGGTACTGCTCCCCCATACCTCCAGTCACTCACCCCTCCCTACACCCCGCCCAGACCCCTCCGCTCCACATCTTCTGGCAAACTGACTGCCCCATCCCTCCGGACGCCTGGCAGCCGCTCCTCATGGTCTCGCCTCTTCTCTGTCCTGATCCCTCGCTGGTGGAACGACCTCCCGCAATCAGTCAGGACCGCGGAATCACTTGCAATCTTCCGCAAGAGACTCAAAACCCACCTCTTCAGACTCCACTACCACTGAACACTGTCCATCTAGTCAATCTTTTTTTATCAGGCTGTGGGAGGGCTATATGCTAATTTACTGAATATTCATGATCCACACCTGAAAGATCTGTCAGATGGGCCATCTCTCTCTCAAAGGCCATCAGACAAAGACATCTTGCAGAGTATGCATTTCTTGCGACCAACAGAAGCCAGTTTGCCAACATCCAGAGTCTGTTTGGTAGTGGGCACAGGCACATGATCAAAAGTAGCCAGTTTTCTTGGTTTAAAGATCAAATGAAAAAAGCCATGTTTCAAAACTAAACCTAACCCAAACTTAAAAACAGTTTTTTGTTACCATATAAAATAAAAATCATTAGACATATGGTAGAAATGATTACTTACCCGGCGTATCGAATCGTCTTTTTTTCTCTCCAGACATGATGTTTTTCAAAAACTAACGACCCTATTCGCTTAGGGATCTTCTACTCTGCTTGTGTGTCTTACAATTAAAAAACATTACCTTGCTCAAAAAAAAAAAAAGACAGATGTAATTTACACTGTTTCTAGGGGCTGCAGTAGTTAGGTTTGTTTGAACCCCCTGCTAGGGGTTGGCTGGGGAGACCCCTGCGGGGGCCTGGGCCTGAAATGGAGAAGGCATTTATCCTTTGAAGATGGTAAATGACCTTGTTCAAAAAACGAATTATCACTTCATAAGTGTCATGAAAACTAATGGTGTTCAGATGCAAATGTTGATACCTTCTTTGAACCCCCACCTCTCCTGTGGGAACCGCATTGTCAAAAGGTAGCTATTAGGCATCAGTTTAATGAAAAACCCAGGTGTCATTTCACGGCTTCAGAACGAGAAACCTATGTTGTGACAAAGCAATTGGGTACGTTGGAGCACACACACACACACATTTTAAAGATACTCCTACGTATCACAGCAGTAGGCTATGTTGTTAACAAAATCCATGTTTTAACCCTCAGAAAAATGATTTTACATTTTGGAACAATCTGCAGCTCAGTTATCTTTTGGTTGGGGTTTTACAGCAGCAAAAACAACTAGACATCGGCTTGCCAATGTGAGTTTATGTTTTTCGTAGAAATTTTTCAAGATACGCATAGTATGCTGCTATTTTATTTTATTTTAAAGATAGCAGTATGTGAACTAACAAAAACCTTATTTCGTTTCAATTTTTAAAGATACGTATAGACCCTTTGGTGCTTTTTACAGCTGATTTTAATCTTATAGTCTAGTCCAGGGGTCGGCAACCCGCGGCTCCGGAGCCGCATGCGACTCTTTCATCCTTATGCTGCGGCTCCGCGTGGCTTGGGAAAATAAATTATAAGTATCCAATTGAAGTGTATTTTATTTGTGTTAGTTCTAAATTGGAAGATTATTGTGATCTTGAAATATTAAAATAAAATAATATTTTATTATTTTTATTTTTATATCAAAATATGCGTCACACTCGCCGAAAGTCGGTATATCCCACCAAAACGCCGTGCATTTATTGAGACTTTCAACCCCAGGTAGGCCAAGTATGGATAAATGTAAGAAAAGAAAAATATCTGAAGAAAATAGAACATTTAATGATGCCTGGGCAGATTCATTTGCATTTACCTCTGACGAGAGTGGCTTACCAGTATGCCTAATTTGTGGTGAGAAACTGGCCAACAATAAAAGGTCCAATGTCGCAAGACATTTCCAAAATAAACAAACAGCCTTTGCTGAAAAATATCCGGAGGGAGAAGAGAGAAAAAAAGCTGTTTCGGAACTGATGCGGAAGGCTGATCTGAGGGCCACTCTTGCTCAGAATCACAAATGGAGTGATATTGAGAACCTTCCAAGACTGGACAAACTCGTGTTTGAAACATGGAATGCCATCCCTGACACCTACATAAACATGAAGAAATATGCATTTGGAGTCCTGTCGATCTTCGTATCCACATACGCATGTGAGCAGCTATTCTCCACCATGAACTATGTTAAAAACAAACACCGCTCACGCCTCACAGACAACAGCTTACAGTCCTGCGTAAAGATGAAAGTGACTTCCTACAGCCCTGATTTGCAGACGCTGTGCGCAAAGGTTCAGGAGCAGAAGTCCCATTAACCAGGTAAAATAAATATTTATGCAGATATTTTGCAAATATTTATTTTTCATTGTTCAGTGAAATAATGCTCTTTTTTCCTATTTATTTTTAAATTCAGGTCAAGGCTACGCTACACGCTCCGAAAGCCAAAAGGCGATATAAGGATGACGGCTCACTGCATTTTTTGTTTGCTACATGGATAATTTAAGTTCAGCTTTTTAATTAATTTGAAAGAGACCTTCAACTCGACATGTTTTTTGTTATAATTTTTTTAAGAGTTCAAAATGTTCAAAATGTGTTCATTACATAAATACAATTTCATTTTCTGTGTAGCACTTCATGGATTTCATAAGCAACACAGTATAGTTGTTTATACAAAGCGTAAAGGTAAAAAAAACAATATATACAGTGTTATTCTCATTTTAAATGTCAAAAAGTATTTGCGGCTCCCAGTGTTTTCTTTTCCGTGGAAACCGGGTCCAAATGGCTCTTTGAGTGTTAAAGGTTGCTGACCCCTGGTCTAAGCGCTATGCGTCGCGTAAAGGGGGTGAGTTAAAAATGTTTTAAACAGATGTCATTTCCCACTGAAGTTAGACACCATTGGACACCATGTCTAACAATGTCAAAAAGGTAAATTACCTTGTTCAAAAACAGGACCATTGGACACATTCCAAACTGTCAACAGGATTTTAAGAAAGCCATCTATATATTGTGATATAAGTATAAACATTGAAGAAGAAAAAAGAATTTCCACTGTGGGTTTGTTTTACCGGAACAATCAGGTTTGGTTGCCCTACCAGAAGGCATAGGTTACATGCAGTTTACATGCTGTGAAATTAAGCGCTATGTCATGAAGTGCTATGTCATGAAGTACTATGTAATGAAGCACTAAATTCTTGGGAACCCAGTCCTCCCCACTTGCCAGTACTTTTGCATTTCATGCTGATAACATTGTGCTGTTGTAGTCCTCATTTGTGAGCACTCCCTGGGTGGGGTTAAATCTCTACTGCGTACTTCAAGCCTGCCGCCCAGACTCTTAGCCATACCGCTAGCAAGCTAGTAATGACTTAACAGCCTAGAACTGGTCCTTTAAACTTTTTGTTGGTTTGTTGTGTCAGTTATGAAGGGGTTGGGCTTTACACTTCATTGGGTTATCAATTTTTGCATTGAACTTAGCATCAACATTTTATGACCTTGTTAGTGAGAGGTGTCAACTCCCTGGACCATTTATTTTAAATGCTGTTATGGTGAATACAGTGATTTACTTGGTTTCAATCAGAACCCCACAAAAAATAGTCTTGTAGTTACTTAGCTATGCTAACATCTCTCTCGCTCTCGTCCATTGTTAGGCCCAGATTCTACTAGACTGTGGAAAGGACAACATCTGTGTCCCTGACCTTAAACTAGCTGTTCATGGGTGAGTGCATCTCGCCTCCTTCACTCACTAATTCTCTAGGCTATTTTTTAATTTTTTCATGGGGCGTAGCATACCAGAGTGGCATCTCCTTTTCAGTCTTGATCTATAGCCCCTTTCTCTGTTCCTGACAGCACATCTCCACTCCTTATTGGCTGGGATATTCTCACTCTTTACTGTTCCCTCCCTTTTCACTGGGCTCTGCTTACAGGAACAAACAGGACTTATGTTACTGTTACTAATGGAATAACTATAAAAACATGTGAGAGTATAATTTGAGTGCAGAAATTTAAGAAAAAAGAACTGGGCCAACAGGTGTGAAGAAGGTTAAAAAAGGAGATGGGAAGGAGGGATGGGATTGGAGTGATGGAGACATGCATCCTTCCTGAAGAAGAACAGGCTCTGCCTGGTTTCTCTTCTTTCATTTGCTTTATGAGGGTAATTAGAATCATATGTGTAGCCCTCAGAATTAATTTCTGTCTGTGTTCAGGGGGGTGTGCAGAAAAGGGTTGATGTTCAACAGCTGTATGACTATATTTTTTCATCTGAAACCTTTGGGGGGAGGGGAACGGCAGGGAGGGTTTCCTGAGACAAATCACAGAGATGATATTTGGGTCACATCCAGTGTTGAGTGTTGTAGCTTTATGCAGTGTCAAACTGTGATGGGGAGAGAGGAAAAGGATAGAGAGGATAGAAGAGCTTAGATCCTACACTGCTGTTACCTGTCATACATGAAAGGGTAAGATCAAAGAGATCAGGAGGATGGATGGCAGCAGTCTTTTTCAATTTCCCCACTCAGGAAAATGTAAAAAGAACTAGCTTGCTAGTGCTAACGATTGTATTTGCGGTGATTCAGTGTTGTGACTGTATTCAAAGCCGCCCAACCCTAATGTTAGTGTGCCCGTCTGAAGGCGGGGCACCAACTGGACTAGAAGGTGTGGACCTGATGGGGCTTGGCTCAGTCACAGTTGGGGGAGCCTCTGCAGCGGTCTCAGGAGCAGAGGCCGCCTCTGGAGCATGTGCTGCCTCAGGCCCATCCGTTTTGTGCGTGGCTCTCGCAGTTGGTTCGGCCACTCTGAGGTCAACCCTGTTACGTCGGTACAGGGAGCCATCGACATCCACCAGATAAGATCTCGGTGCAACCCTGCGAAGGCAGGTCCCGACTCTCCAACGGTCAGTGTTATCACCTGGCAGGGGCTTCATCTGGACAGTTTCCCCGACCTCCAGCTCCGGCAAGTCCCGGGCAGACCTGTCATAGAAGGATTTAGCCAGTTGCTTCCTGTGGCGCAGCTTTTCAGTGACCCCTACCACGACGACTGGTTCGAGGAGTTTGTTCGTCGCCGGAATAGAAGTCTTCAGTCGGCGGGACATGAGGCGTTGTGCCGGGCTGCTGCCCATGTTTTCGGTGGGAGTATTTCTCCAGTGCAGTATGGCTTTCCAGGGGTCATCACCATCATGCGCGGCTTTGCGCAGCAGATTCTTCGCAATCTTCACGGCCGACTCCGCCTTGCCATTCGCCTTCGGGTGTCTCAGAGAGGAAGTCACATGCTCGAACTCCCATTCAGAGGGACTGAGTGAACTGAGAGGTAAACTGAGGGCCATTGTCCGTAATGACCCTTTCTGGCTGGCCATGTCGTGCGAACTGTGCTTTACATCGCTTGATGACTGTCTCTGCGGACATGTCGGGGAGAAGCTCAATCTCCCAAAAATCGGAATAGTGGTCGACTATGAGGTGGTAATCCTTCTGCCTGTGGGTGAACATGTCCATGCTCAGGATTTGCCACGGCCTGGTAGGCAGGTCATGTGAGAGCATTGAAAATGAGGATCTGGACACTTTTTTGTAGGTCTCATTTGAGTTTTCCTTTAACCCCCTGAGGTCGACGGGAGCAGCAGCAATAAAAGTATATTACTATTTCTAACTTCGCGATATTTTATCATACACACGCGACAAAAACATTTACAGAAACCTTAGAATCGCGACTTTCCGATTTGAGCACTGGCAAATCAAATGGGATTTTTAAATTAGGTTAATTAGACCAAAAGTAAACCTTGCCTTTTACTCTCTTTTTTACCTGGTAGTAACGTCCCCTTCTATTGACATGGTAACTAGGTGCGAGTTTCGGGGAGGTGTGGGGAGGGGCGTGGGGCCATGTGTGAAAACGCCGGCGTAAACACATAAACTGTCCCGACAATTTGAAGCAAGATTTTATACAGACATACAATTTTATTCAAGATGGAAAGATTTTCTGCGCTGCAGTGTTTGAGAGTATTGATGAAAAGCGACGAAGACAATAACTGACGAAGAGTAAGTAACTATATTTGATTTGCCATGTTATTAAATACTCGTATATATATTCAATATATGAATTCGCGTCTTGTGACTACATATTCCGCGTGTTGCAACGTAACAAATTGCAATATGCACACAAGATCTATGGAAGAATACTTTTCAAACAGCCTAAAATGTTATTTATTTCGCTTGTTTTCAAATACTCGTGAAAATATATGAATTCCGCGTCTTGTGACGCCAAACATATTCCGCGTGTTAGTAACTTAATCTAAATCCCTAACGTTAGTAGATTAGTTGGTTAGTACTATACACATCTACCTAATATATACAAAGTGCAATCTAGAAAGTAAGAAGGAAGAAAACGAGATAATAAGCGAAGGCGGAAAAAACCCGAAAAGTATAAACTCCCGAAGTGCATGACAAGACAAGGAGTGGATCTCGAAATAAACGTAACAAGGACAGACAGGGAACAGAACGTGACAGAACAGGGAAAATGCAATACTGGATAAAGAATAATGAATAAGGACTGAATGAAAAATAAATAAAGACCAAAAAACAACAGAACAGGAACTCAGAATATAACACTGATGGCCCAGTGAGATGGCCCATCTGACAGATCTTAGAGGTGTGGACAATGAATAATGAATATTCAGGTATTTAGCATTTAGCCCTCCCACAGCCTGAAATAAATGTGACCAGTTCTGATAAAAACAGGTTTTTAGCTATTTAGATCTCAGATGTGCTAAACTGTTTTCACACCCTTACATAACCAAGACCTTGATGAACAAACGCACATTGGCAAAACAATTCGTCACTATAGTTTAGTGTGTGCTTTCACAACTTTTGTGACAGCAGAAAAATTTACTATTTTTAACTTGTGTGTTTGTAGATCTATTTACAAGCTGCATATGATACTGACCAAACTATTGATGGCATACAAATGTAGCTGTGATTGTCCTTCAAATAAAAATATCAAACACTTTGGAGTAAGTGTGTGTTAAATTGATGAAATTGAGATAAATATCAGACCATGCCAAAATCAAAAAACATCTAAAAGCTTAGCACGGACCTCAGAGGGTTAAAGCATCTACTGTTGACACCAGATTAAGAAGGTGGCATGCGCAACGCTGATGCTTGGGTAGATGATACTCAATGCCATCGCCTTCATCAAGCACACTTGTCACTTCTTGGAAGTTAACTTCACCCTCTTCCTCCTCTTGAATCTCTTCCTCATCTTCCTCACCTGAGCAGCTTGCTTCTTCAGTGTCAGTCACATTGTTGTTTTCGTCTTGTTGGGCTCCATAGACGTGGAATGCTTTTATAAAATTCGACCCATTGTCAGTCGTTGTTCTAACGATCTTGTCACGAATCTGGTATTCTGCATGGATGTCATTTAATGCACCAGCTAAAACGTCAGACGTGTGAGAGCCTTTTAACTGCCTACATGCTAGGGCTGCTGAGCGCCTGTCTAAACTGTCAGGATCAAGCCAGTGAGCTGTTACGCCAATGAAGCTGCGCCTCCTGGCAGTCCAGCAGTCTGTGGTGGTTGCGATGTATTCCACCTCCCTCATTGCCGCAATCACTTTCTTCTTCATAGTTTTGGTAGCTTCGGCTATACTTGACCGTAGAGAGGACGTGACATGATGGTGGCATTGGGCTGGAGGTCCTGGATCAGGTCTTTGAATGCTTGTAGGTTCACCACACTGAATGGTTGAAGGCCTTCAATGACATACTTAATTACTGCTTTGTTTATGTTCACTTGTGACACTCGCTTGCTAGACATATCCAGCTTGAGCTGCTTGGTAGTACTGGCACTGCTGGCAGGAGGTGTTTCATGAAGCTTTCTCTTCTGTGAGCTGCTGTGACTCTGAGTCAATTTAGAGTAACTCTCTAACTGATGGGGATGCTTTCTGCAAAAAGAGAAATATAATTTATAAATGTGTATTTTCCTAAATATAAAACTGTTAAACATAATTTCTCAATAACAATCTTATACACGTGGCTTCCCTTACAAAAAAAAGAACTGCAGTGAAAAAGGTTTTTCGTGTCCAAAACATTGCATAATACTGTAATCAATCATTAGTATTAAAACAACTACAGTAATATTGAAGTGCAGTTATACTGTAATCATTACAACTGCAGTTGAACTGCAGTATTTTTTGTAAGGGAATTTGACATGGCAAGGAGGTCCAAGTTATCAATGCAGTGATAGCCAAGTTAGCTAACGTTTGCTCACTCTCAGTCCAAAATTATCCATCCCACCCTGATGATACCGCTAACGTTGCACTTAATTTCGTTAGCCAGCTACGTTATCATATTCATATCCGACCGACTGTTTCTTTATAACGTTACGTTATCGATAGCTAACGTTAACGTTGCCAGACTTTGGAGTAGGGATGTTAATGATTAATCGATGATCGATTAATCGCCGTTAAGAATTTGATCGATCAAGCATATCAAATTAACGATTATGTATGTGTTACAGCTCTATGGTCTTGTGCCTTAGCAGCACAGCGGAGTTATCCAATAGCATGAACTCTAGTGAGTGTAATAATATTGCTTTGAAACAACAGTTAAAACCTTGTTGATTTTATTAAATATATCTAGCAATATTGTAACTTGGTCTGGGAAGACGAAAAAGTAACCTGCCGGCATTAATGCAACATGTGATGCCGTGAGGACCAAGTGTTGTTGTAGTCTACAGTAGCCAACCTTTGGTTTGTCAAGACTACAACGCAAGGAAACGTAACAGCTATGCTTGTGTATGAAATTTCAAGAAGGCTACGTATCAATTTGTAAAAGCAGCGTAGTAAGCTACACGTTTACCGTAATGTCCACTATTTGAAATGTATAGTTAACTCGTTCTCTAGCAGGTTAACCTCGATAAATATGTTTCGGTTTGCACAGGAATATATATAGGCTACATATCTTTTAACATTTTAGCAATAATGTGTGTCTCATTAGCCCAACCAATGTGTTTTTTTCTGTAATAAAAATGCGTGCATAGGTCTATCATCTAAATGACAACGTTAGCTAACAAGTGTCAGTTTAATACTGCAATGTGTGACGACTACGGTAACGTTCAGGCGATAACTTGTGTTTCTATCCACATTCCCCGTCCTGTCGGGAAATCTGTAGATTCCCCGTGTTTCCACATGAACCGTAACATATACACTAGCAGCCTCGATATGCTAACGATGGTCTTACTGTGAGCAGGCTGCGCACAAAGCTCAGCCCTGAACATGTGGATATGCTTATATTCTTAAATAAAAACCAGTAAGGGGACGAGTCGGGACTCGCAAGTTAGGAGGTAGGCTTATTTTTTTCAAGTTGCCAAGCCTCCGCTGTCGGACAGCCCTTTTCATTTCAAAAGGACTATTGTTTTTGTTGTTAGGCCTACTGTATGGTGTTTCATTTCCTTCATAATTCTTAGTTTTATGCTGTTAAAATAGGCCCGTATCTCAAAAGTTTGAATAAAGCTTTGATTGAGGCAAAAAACGCGCATTTTTTATTCTCTGTCATACGCTACATTTTGCTGTTTTTTTTTAAGATTAATCGATTAATTGTTTGTTCACGTGGGCGAAGATCGATCAAGGAAATTTCTTAAAATTAGCATCCCTACTTTGGAGTGGTGGTGGAGACGTGATTAACGTTAGCTTAGCTAGCTCTGTATCATGTCGTCAGCTAACGTTAGCTAAATGAATGCACATAGTAACATTAAAGTTAGCTCACCTCAATATGTTTTCTCAAATTTGAGGGTGAATTTTTGAATGCCGAAATTTCGTTCACCCGTGGTAGGCAAAGAAGACATTTCAGCCGATAAGAATCTCCCTTGACTTCGGTGAATTCGAACATATCCTTAAGATATGGCCATGGGTGATCCTGTCCGTTTCATCATTGCTGGCGGCAGCGAGCATCTTCACCTGCTGCTTCTGCCATCTTCTTCCAGTAGCAATGGCGATGACGTGCTGCTGAGCGGCGGGCCGTATCCCGTATGCTGGCAAATTGAGTTTGCGTGCTTTAAAAAAAAAGGAAGTTTTTTTTTCATCGGATTGGAAATGTAACGAATACTTGGGAGGGGGCATGGGGTAATGTATCGGAGTAAAAAGTAAACATTTTCTTAAAAATTGTAGTGGAGTAAGAGTGAAAGTAGGAGCAAATAAGACATACTCAAGTAAAGTACAGATCCCCGAAAAAAATACTTAAATAATGTAACGAAGTATTTTTACTTCGTTACTTACCACCCCTGGTGATGAGATTGAATCTACATTGATGGATTACTACATGGATGGACTACATTGAATCTACACTTGTTGGACTTTGGAATGTGACCTGAATAAATTTCCAGTGTCAAAAACGTCAGTTTCTTTTCAACATACATACATATTTTGTCCATGGTGTAAGGAGGAAATTTTGGTGGCTTATGTTTTTGATTGAAAGGCAGGATCTGATGCTTTCATTATAACCCATCCAGTGCTGGTATTTGGGGTACTCACCCTGGGTCAGCACATACTGGCCCCCTATGTATGTGGGGTACTCATACAGCACCCAGGAGCCACTCTTGACCTGGAGTTGCAGGGGCTGAAGTGGGAGTGCAGGTTTGGTGCAGTTGCTGCTGTACTCTGAAAGTTTCTGTCCTTGTAGAATACAATCTGGAGATTGATTGATTGATGTAAGTGTCCTGCACCATTTATGGTGCCCAGCCCATATGGGCTTACATGAGACAACAACAACAGCAGCCAGGATGGCCACGTGACAAATCATAATATACAATTCCACAAATTCACAAAATGAAAACATTTAAAAAACATTCAATTTCCATGCCAGAAGTATCATATTATTCTCTGTCTTAGTTGCCATGCATTTTCTATTAATCTTGCTAAGACAAAAATCTCCTCATTAAAGAGCCAACTCAACATATCACCTTCAGACAACTGAAACAAATCAGGGTTCTTCAACTCCATTTTTTCAAATAGGTTATTCCTCAAATCCCTGTACATGGGGCAGTGAAACACAAAATGAAATTCATCCTCAACAACACCAAGATCACAAAAGACACATAAATGCCTCTCTTCAAGAATACCTTTATATCTGCCTACCTCAATTGCCAGAGGCAAGGTACCAGCTCTTAATTGAGCACATAAGGACCGCTGCCTTCTCTTTAAATTAAATGTTATATAAGGTTCTGTGAAATAATCTTCTTTAATTTGAACATATTGTCTAAGCTTTGGCTTCTTCCAAATCTCCTCCTTCCATTGTTCCTTATGGATCTTTAACACTTTTTGTTTGACTATATTTATATTGCACTGCAAATTGTTCCTAAAAATTATATATAAATCAGAAAGAGAAAATATTGTGGAAACCTCTCTTGACCAGGGATAACTGTGTGCTCGGTTCCAATTAAAAATAGTTTTGGTCAGCCTTTCCTCTGGCAACTGGACCAGGCGGTTCCACAGCCAAACTATTTCACATCTCTGCTTTCCAAGACATGACTCCCATCCCATGTCCCCTTCAATAGCCCCCTTTGCAGTATATTTATGCACCCCAAGAAAGCACCTCATGGCTCGACTCTGGATAGCATTACAGTCAGGGGCATCCTCAAAACCCCACACACCTGCAGCATAAAATAACATTGAGCCAACCATTGAATCATAAAGTTTCGAAAATGTTGAAAAACCGAGGTCAGGACACAATTTCATTTTATTCATCACAGACCCTAACGCTCTTCCTGCTGACTCTGCCAATGCTTTTCTTCCTTCTAAAAAACGAATGTTTTCATTAAAAAATAAAACCAAGATATTTATAAGAAGAAGTGTACTTTAAGGGCATTGATCCAAACTGAAATATATAGCTGCTCTGCTGTTCACATTGCTTTCTAAAATGTATAATCTGTGTTTTTTCACTATTAATAACAAGTCTCCATTTACTACACCATAAACTCATAATATTCAACATTTTTTGCAAATTAAACTCTTTCTCGGCAATCAACACAATGTCATCAGCATACAACAGAATACTTAAGTTCATATTGTCAATCAATATACCTAGATTGGCCTGCTTGATTTCTTAAGTCATTAACATAAAAATCAAATAAAGTCGGGGAGAATACATCTCCCTGCTTCACCCCAAATGGAGTAGGAAACCAGCCAGTCCTAAAATTATTTAACTGCAGACATGCAACTGGGGCTTTGTACAAGGCTTTGATGGCATTATAACATTGACCATCAATACCAGAAGAAATTAACTTATACTCCAAAAGATCTCTACTGATGCAATCAAAAGCTTTCTTAAAATCAACAAAACAAGCAAACATGTCTCCACCACAGAGGATATGACATAAATATGATCAATACATGGCCTGTTTTTCCTAAAACCATTCTGCTCATCCACCAACATTCCATGAAAATCTAAGTAATTATTAAGTCTATTATTAAGGACACCTGAATACAATTTATAAACTGTACTGATCAAGCTGATACCTCTATAATTTAAAGGAACTCTCGGATCAGCTTTTGAAGATTTAGGGATGGGTTTGATTATAGATTTATTCCACACAGACAGAATAATACCATTATGAAAGCACGTTTGACATAGACAATGTAAAATATTCAACATATTAGGAGATTATACCTCATTAGGGAGGTCCTCAAAACCCACAGCTTTATTTAGTTTAGCTCTATCTACTACCCGCTGCACCTCCTTTAGTGTGATGTCACTATTCAGCATATGGTGGGGATATGCTGTATTACTCATCCCATTTTCAAGCTCACATTTTAATTTACCGATTTCATCTAAGAATTGACCATTAAATAGAGGAAGACTATTACATGCATGCAAATTACTATAATCTGTTTCCCACTTTAATATCTGGTCAGTCTCAAATGACGATTCACCATTTTCCATTAGGATCTCCATTGGAATCAGTTTTCTCTTTTTTGGACCCAATTTATTTATTTCCCTCCAGAATAGCTGTGGCCTACTAATCTGTAATTGTTCTAACTGAAGAGTTTGTCCTCTCTTAAAACATCTCTTGAAAAACCTAAGCCTTCTGTCAAAATTAAATTGACAATGTTTAAATTCATTTTGTAAATCCCTTCTCTTACTCTGCTCCTTACACTTAAGAAATATATTCTCTGCTGAGTTTAAGTCAAGCCATAACTCATTTAGTTCGTTATTCCAATATGGTTGTTTTACTCTGTAATACTTCTTCACAGCATCCATTTTTACTGCACAATTTTTATCCATTTCCTTATATAGAAGGACACAAAGACGCTCATAACAATGATTCACATTATCTTGCGTTTTCTGACCATTCTGCAATTGATCTATGACCTCAAGGAAAGCATTACGGGACATCTCAGGAGAAAGAAAATTAACCTGAAAATTTATATTTCGTCTTTTTACTTGCTGCTGAGAGTCTACAATAGGCCTATTCTGTTTATGAAAGAATGTTCCTGCTTGGAATCATAGACACAGCACAGAGTGGTCAGGAAGTTTGCTATAACATTCCAATGAACTAGCAGAAACTCCGTACTTACAGGCTGGGCATGTTCTCCTCATACCAGTGACCTATCACCTGTTATGGCTCCCGAGGGGGTCCGTTTAACCAGTCGACCATTCCCAGCCACATAAAAATCCTTCCCGGCTGGAGTTTCTCTAAGCAGAGTTCTAAAATTAAAGTCCAACAGCCGTTCTATATGCGATTTCGCCGAAGACACATAAACTTTCTGGAACCGGTCGCTACTCTTTACGTTTTGATTTTCTGATTTTTGACAGTCACTTTCTCCTGTACCAACCGTAGTTCCACCTTGACCAGCCCCGGTTGGCGTCCTCTCACACGTATGCGTTCCACGGCAACTAGGTCGGGCACTGGATCACAGTCAAGGCCTTCACACAGCAGATCTTTCACATTAGCCATTAAATCCTCATTGTCCGCTTGTGGAAACCCCACTATTATTAACAAGACGTCTGGCTCAAATCTTTTCAGCTATTTTCAGCTCAATCATTTCCATTCTAGAGCACAGGATGCCCTCTTCAAGATCCAGATTCGAGCGCATTTCTTTTACTGTTTTTTCCAGCTCCCTTTTCAAGACATCTTGGTTCTCTAAGATCAACTTCTCCAGAGATCCACGCAGACTATCAATTTTACTGTTGACTTGCTTTTCCACTGCGTTCTGCATACGGTATATTTTTGCATTAATCGCCTTCAATTCATTCATTACAGCAGAATTGCCACAGCTCTCTGATTCAGAGTCTTTTGACTTACGTTGTCTCGTGTTATCAGCCAAAATCTTGCTCAAATTGAGACAATTCAAGCCTCAAAATAAACAATCAGGTTTTACAAATCAATTTAATGAATGTAGGTCCGACTTCTGTATTTCACGAGTTATTTATAAATTTGCCGAGGCAAAGAAAACAACAAAGAGGCTCACGCGGCCATCTTGTGCTAAGGCATACATGTCACTTGCCTGGAGAAGAAGAGATAGATGGGGAGAGAGAGAGACAGAAACAATGGTGAGCATTCAAACTGACACTCCTATCTATCTTCCCAAATTCCACCACTTTATATATCAGATTTGATCAGGACAATTTCGATACATGAATGCTTCGCTTTTTGGAAAGTTACAATATCAGAGAATTTCTTCAGAGTGGCAGCAGAACAAAGGAGCAAAACAGGGTGTCACCAGCTTCAGTCTTACCATTTATTTTCTCCTCTTCCCATTTCTTTCATGTCTGTGCTCAAGGTGCAAGATTTTAAGGCACAAGGCACTGATGAACTTATGCAGATCTGTGGTAATTGCGTTTACAGTGTTCTGAGTATGATGTAAATCACAGTTTTTCCTGCAGAGCGTTTTCCTTGTCTTACCTTCCTCATTGTTTCTGATAGCTCACCTCTGATCCACAGCTCCAAAGCTCAAGTTTATATCTATAAACAGAATGTGCTGACAAGGGAAACATATTGTTAACCAAATTACCATGATTTGCATATCAGTAAAGGTTTTTTTGCACGTTTTCTTGTGCACATTGGGGGGGCAAAACAAAGCAGGGCTATGTGCATTTTCTGCATTTCTGTAACTTTTGGTTAATAAAATAACCTTCAGTAATTGTCTACATCCTTATAAAACCCCTTAAAATTGAGCAATTTTCACCTTAAAATCTTAAAATCTTATGAAATGTTTAAGAACTGAGATTGCATTTCCTACATTTCTGTAAATTCTGCAGAATAAAAGAACCCATTAGAGGTGAATGCACACATATCCAGGCAACTTCACAGGTGCAGGATTTAAAGAGAATATTTGAAAAATAAAGAACACACACACACACACACTTTTCATGTACCACTGATTACGTAACAGCTGCTTGTCAGGGTATAGTGAGTTTCATTCAATAATATATATAATAGAAATGTGTGTATTTTGTGCAAATAAAATGGACTGAATTAACGACATTCTTAAAATGTTGACATTAAAAAATGTCATTCTTACCCACATGTGTATATTAATGAATCCCAATTATTCTTATGTGATATGCATGTGCATGTTATTTCTAATTAGCATATTACACACCCACGGAAAACCCATATAAGGACCACCTGATTTCACAATCGCATAGAAGCAAAAGGAAAACCTCAAACATGCCACCAATAGGTACCAGAAGAAAGAACTTCTCTTGGCAATCAAAATGGTTGTTAAACCCTTCACCATTTCCTAACTGGTGACATTAACATTTTACATTTACATTTTTGACATTTGGATTAAAAAGTATATTTTCTGCACTTGTCTCTGACTTTCGTTTAAAATATAAGTCATAAGTTATAATAAAATACACTTCCACCTTCATCACCTCTTTCTCCCAAATACATATTATTTGTTTCAAATAGCACACATTTATATCAACAAATAACAGTTTTTTATTAAAAACAACTATACAAACAAAGTAGTATATACACTGCCCATTCACAAAACAGGCAGTGTTAAAGGGAACAACACTGGAACTGTGGGCATCTCCATAATATTCAAAACATGTATATATTGCAAATACAACAATTTTCTATCCTCTCATGTATCAGAGAACAAGTCATGGGAATTTCCATGTATATTCCCTTTCATAGACTTGAGTTTTGGAACATTACTTGATATGTTGTGAAGATCTGCACTTTGATGCATTCCAATTTGACAATATTAAGGCAAGACACACCCGAGGTATAGGAAAAGAAAAATCCTGATGTCACATCTTAATGAACCTTGGTCAGATTATTAAACATGTAAAGATTTAAAAAAATTGTATTGGCACTTTTCTGAAAATGTAGATTTAAATATGCAAATTAGGAGTAAACTCATTAAATATGCTAATTCCTTCTATGAGGAAAGCTTTTGGATGATCTTATAAAGGCCATAAAATCTGTTTATTACAGATCATCTTCTACGAAGACAGGAAAGGCAGGCACTCCTACTGCGCTGACCTCAACCCCCACTGCAACTCCTGCAGGGTGGATAGAGGCTGCTTTGTGGTCTACAAGCACTCCATTTACATGTGGAACCAGTTCTATCTGAGGAGGGGAGAGTACACATACTAGTCGAGTCCACCCGCTCCTGCCACATGGTCCTCATGGTGAGTTCTGATCCATCACTAATGGAAGCAAACAGTCTTTTAATGACCTGTGTGTTTATAACATTTCAAATATTAGGCTAAGCCTATGTCTGCATTTATGCATTCCTGCAAGTATGTATGTGCCTGAGCCTGCATTTGTAAATACCTGATGCTCAAATACCTGGGAAACTCAAAGCACACACTGCAAACAGGAACTAATGTGGTCTGCATTTTACTTTATTTCTAGCTTTTTGTTTGTGTGTTAATGGCACTGCTGTGACTGGTTTACTAACAGCACAGAGGGTCCTTAAGGTTAAATATACATATTTTGCAATATACACAGGATGCATATCTACAGTATGTAATACTAGGTTGAAAATATAGAGTGTGTTGTGGAAAATTAGAGTTTTACCCGGTTTTCAGAAGTCCTTTTTGTTCAATTATTCAGAAATTCAGAGAAGAGGCTGAGGCAGAAGATCTTCAGAGTGTCAGACTTTTATTCCAATCGAAATCACAAAGCCGAGAGCATCTTGCAAGTTGTTCCAATGTCTCTCTGTTTTACAACATCTTATATACCCTTTTAACAGTTACATTTCATTGGTTTATCCCTCTGGTCAATTCTAATTGGTTTACATTTATGCTGACTTGACACTTGCCACTCGGAAACAATGGTGGTTTACCCTTAAATGGTCACACCCATCTTAAATGTTTACTCCCATCTTCCCAACCCCCATCTGGTCGTTAAACCATAGTGGCTTTGCCAAGTCTTATCTCACTATTAAACAATGGTGGTTCCACTAAGCTAATACACTTTAAAAATAATGGTTTATTACATGTTATTACACTATTACACACTAAGCCAATTTAAGCACATTATTGGGATACAAAATAACTCAATAGATTCGGTGATACATCTTGTGACCGCATTGCATGTGATTATACAAACATCACCTTCCAGTGTATGTGTGTGAGTGATTGTGAGGTTACATTCTTTACCTAAATTCAAACTTTAACAGACAGATTACAGAGGTGCATCAGATTACAGATATGCCATACACCAGTGCTGACACATCATTCAAGTGTTCCTTTATCATAGACTTTATAGTGTTGTAGAATCCTGTAAGATTCCACCCAAACACACCAAATGGCGGACGTGTCCGAGTGTGGAGGTATAGCGTGTAGCCTTACCTTAGTGTTACCAGAACGGGATTAAATGGATGTTTAATTAACTCCAACTCTACCTGACTCCATGTATGTTAGCTTTTCTCTCTGTTAACTCTTACTTCTAGACTCGTATAAGCAAATGAGAGACTGTAGTCTCTCGTCTCGCGTAGTGTGGCGCTATACGTGTTGCTATCTCTATATGAGATGCAGACGTGCCTTTGGCCTGTGTAAAGCCTAGCAAGGATACAGTTGCGTATCTTGCAATGGCACTAATGTATAGGCGAGTGACTACGGAGTGCAACGTTCTATGTGTGTGTTAACTTTAATCTTAAAACCAAAACGTGTAACTGCAGTTTAGATTAATGAGAGATGCTTTGGTATGAAATGTTTATTAGCCAGACTTGCAGAAAAACATCAAACAGAATTTGCGTAACGTAATAATTCAAAAACGGCTATATGCCAAGTTGCGCAGGAGGTCGTAGTACGAATCTCCGTGATGTATGCCACTTTTCCCTCTTTAAACCCACACATCAAAAGAAACCATCAAACACCAAATAAGGACATAATCACTGAAAAACGGAAACACTCCCTGCGCTGTCTTCTGTACGCGCATCACACTGCCAGTCTCACAGGCGGCCGCTGACCGCAGATCATTTGCATTTGCACCGTTCACTTTTGAACAGTGTTCTGAGATCCTCAGTAAGCGCCACCCGCACCACATCATCAATGACACCAACCCACTGCTCATTACATCAGCTCTCCAACAACACCAAACATGCTTATACTGTACATGTAAATGATGAAGTTTACAGTATAACACATTAAACTCTGTGATGTGGTCAAGTCTTGAGAACAGCCCCCACTGTGTCCTGTTTCGCTGAGACAGGATTAGTGTGGGGCCTGAGAGATGTCTGGGGCAAAACCATTGTTCTCACCCGTTGGCTCCCTGCTGGCAATACACACACAGTTCACACTCTTTGGGGTCACTTCAGGGCATAGTTCTGTGACCTGCCCTACACTGTGATATATTGATCATATACTATACATAACCAGTTCTGATCATCTCTGGCCCCAGCCTCCGATAGGCATGCTTCAAAAGCAACGGTGGCAAGGAAAAACTGTTGCCAAGACAAAAACCCCTCCCTTTCTATTCTGGGGAAACTCTCTTGGTGTTTTACAGAAACCTCGAATGTATCCAGACCTGACAGAGGAACCCATCCATCCTGGGTTTGGCTCAGAGTGCAGAACAGTGGCTCCTATTCCTCTATTAGGGTTTAACACACATATTCGTATTCTAATATGGTTACACTTCACTCTAGTTTCTAGGTACACTTTACTCTAGGTTTTCTAGGTACTTTCCATGAGACTATATTAACCCC
Source organism: Aldrovandia affinis (assembly GCA_029706075.1). Classification (NCBI taxonomy): domain Eukaryota; kingdom Metazoa; phylum Chordata; class Actinopteri; order Notacanthiformes; family Halosauridae; genus Aldrovandia; species Aldrovandia affinis. The sequence continues at coordinate 31,986 of JAINUG010000585.1, forward strand.
CTGAGGTCGGCTGGATCGGCGCCGATCCAAGCAGCAATACAAGTATATTACTATTTCTAACTTCGCGATATTTTATCATACACACGCGGCAAAAACATTGACAGAAACCTTAGAATCGCGACTTTCCCATTTGAGCACTGGCAAATCAAATGGGATTTTTAAAATTAGCTTAATTAGACCAAAAGTAAACCTTGCTTTTTACTCTGTTTTTTACCTTTTAGTAACGTCCCCCTTCTATTGACATGTTAACGAGGTGCTAATTTCGGGGAGGTACGTCGGGCCATGTGTGAAAACGCCGGCATAAACAACACAAACTGAAGAGGACAGTCTATGCTGATATTTATTTTATTTCGCTTGTTTTCAAATACTCGTGAAAATATATATAAATTCCGCGTCTTGTGACTACATATTCCGCATGTCGCAATGTAACAAATTGCAATAGGCACAGAAAATACTTTTCAAACAGCCTAAAATGTTATAAAATATATCGTATGTCTGTGTTTACGCTTGCAATCTGCCAGCAACAGTATATTCACGAGTATATTTTCAAATACTCGTGAAAATATATGAATTCTGCGCCTTGTGACTACATATTCCGCATGTCGCAATGTAACAAATTGCAATAGGCACACAAAATACTTTTCAAACAGCGTAAAATGTTATAAAATATATCGTATGTCTGTGTTTACGCTTGCAATCTGCCAGCAACAGTCTATGCTATTGATTTTATTTCGCTTGTTTTTTTATTTTTTACATCTTGTCTGTGTTTACGCTTGCAATCTGCCAGCAACAGTCTATGCTGATATTAATTTTATTTCGCTTGTTTTCAAATACTCGTGAAAATATAGCCTATGAATATCGCGTGTTGTGACGCCAAACATTCCGCGTGTTGCAACGTAACAAAGAGCCAAAATGAATATTCAGGTATTTAGCATTTAGCCCTCCCACAGCCTGAAATAAATGTGACCAGTTCTGATAAAAACAGGTTTTTAGCTATTTAGATCTCAGATGTGCTAAACTATTTTCACACCCTTACATAACCAAGACCTTGGTGAACAAACGCACATTGGCAAAACAATTCGTCACTATAGTTTAGTGTGTGCTTTCACATCTTTTGTGACAGCAGAAAAATTTACTATTTTTAACTTGTGTGTTTGTAGATCTATTTACAAGCTGCATATGATACTGACCAAACTATTGATGGCATACAAATGTAGCTGTGATTGTCCTTCAAATAAAAATATCAAACACTTTGGAGTAAGTGTGTGTTAAATTGATGAAATTGAGATAAATATCAGACCATGCCAAAATCTAAAAACATTAAAAGCTTAGCACGGACCTCAGGGGGTTAATCACTTCAGTAGAGTACACATTGCACACAGTTATAGAAACTTGATTACAGCTGCATTAGTTTTGGAATCATGGGTATTTTCCTCGCAGCTGGTGTTCTTTCATCAACCAGCTCGGCCTAATAATAATCACATTCCTTACACGAGGCCTGGGCATGTACAGTCCACCTCCGACAGGCTGGGTCATTACACCCAGCCGTCTCCATCGTTTTATAAAGGGACATAACCATTCCCGTGGCTGACCCCTGGGGTTCAGGCCTACTGCTAGGCCCTGGCCCATCACAATCAGATTCAGTTTTGTCTGTGGAGGAAATACAATTTCCAACAAGTGCAGCCTGATTGAATGGAGAGGGTCTTCTGTGTCACAATTTTTGGCAGTAAAAGGGTTAGAGTAGCTTTGTCAGACTGCAGAAGACCTATTTTGTTTTGTAATGGGAAAGAGGGTAGTTTTCTATGATCTTTTGAGAATAGGTTTAGGTAGTCTGCTTTGTTTTAAGTTTGATTCTGCTGTTCATGTGAGTATGTCTTATAATTAATCCTTTTGTAAATAAATGTGTGTGATTCTGTTGTCATGTCCTATTTGGTGGTCACCTGGCTATTGCAGCATGGGTGATCTTATGGGTCGTAACAATCTGAATACTTAATAACATTTAAAACAATTGCACAAGCACTCCAAAAATCTTTAAATCTTTAAATCTATTTAGATTTCAACAAATGTAATAATAATTGCACAGATTTTTGTAGACATTAGGATAGCAGTAGTGGTGGGCATTACAGTTCCTTTCAGGGACACGGATCCTTTGACTCAGTTCCCTAAAATAATGCGTTCATGGATTCATTCACCAGTTCCTTCGCTGCTATCATTCAGACTCCCACGAATGAGAATGAGTTATGCAGTGACTGGGTCCGACTCCGGACACTAAATATTGTTTAACTGAATTAATCATTCAATCATAATTTCAAGGGACCATGTAACAATAGGATCAATAAAAACATTAAAAGCGTAATATCAACAACAATGACCATATTTAATTGGTAACATGAAACAAACAGCCTACAAATAAAAGCCTTTCACGGTTAATTTCTCAGATCAGAAGGAAAATCTCCAAATTAAAAAAATCATAAACAAATACTTGAAAGGACAACCTTACTAAGTAGGCTACATATTACCAAGTGATCATTCACATGGACTAAAACATCCATTAATAAATGTGCCACCTAGGTATTTATGTTGGCTAACTTAAGGTGTGACTTGCATTGGGTCAGTTACCTGCATCATAGCCTACATTGTTCACCAAGCTATCTGCACGAATGTTAAAACAATGTTGACCTTTAGAATGATCAACAAAGTTGTGATACATTCATATAGCCTAGCATATTATGTTTGAATAAAGGAATATAATGATGTGGTTTCATTTCTCGAGTTGAGACTAGACCAAGTTTGCGACAAATATTGAGACGTCTCCGTTGGGAAATAGCCTCTTTTGTTCACGGGTTATTTATTTACTAATTTGGAGTAGGCTATAGGCTAAGTGCTTCTCAGATGTAACTGTTGCATTATGTAGCAAGAACATTTTTATTTTGGATGCCACCTAATGTCGGTTGTTTGCTTTCTTTACATCATATTCTGTTTGTTTTGTTGTAGCCTACCAAATTAATTCATTGATTTCGTGAAATTTTTCTTCTCCGTTGGTGTTGTTTTCCTATGCTGCTTTATGGCGTTGTAATGCTGTGGGGGCTAGCGGTGATTAAACACATTTACTTCTTGGCTCATTTCTGAATATATTTGAGTTAGATTAATCATGTTTTTATACAAGGAACTTAAAGTTTCTGCTACGTTTACACGCCATAACTAAATTTCTGGAGCATCCCAGAAGTTAACAATTCAACCGAAAATAATGCATACATTGCACTGTTATAGTAGCCAAATACAACTTCCAATACAACTATTGAATACTTTTGATTTGGTAATATCTCATGTTGGTGAAAATGAATCGCAGGTTCAAAATTATTTGCTGGCATATGATGGGCTTCTTACCTTATCAGCTATTGTCGGTCCAAACTGGATTTTGTCAGCCATATCACTCAAGACTTCCACCCCACATGTCAACCAAATGTGAAAAGGGTAGGATATTTCTCATCACTTGTGCTATATTATGTTATTTAGGCTATTAAAAACATATATTGGGCTAAAGTTATTGATAAGGGTTAGATGTTAGATGTTTTTATTTCAAACATTGTAACTTTGCATAAGAACCAATAATATACAATTAAATAATGTCAAACAAATAAGAAGGGCTGGAATATCATACCAGGCAATTAGGCAACATAAAGGCTATAGCCTAACTGTTGTTTTCCTTCAAATTCACAGTAAATGACATTCAAGATATTCAGAAACATCAAACAGACCACAAGAAATGAAAGAACTGGAATATCATATCAGGTAACCAACAAACATTTGTTTTACTTAAAATGTATAGTTGCTAGTCTTGGTATAGGCCAGGGTTTAACTGCCATGATTTAAAAGGCAAAAGATATTCAATGATATCAAATAAATAATAAGAAAGAGCTGAAGGTCTGAAGCATAACTAATAACTTTTTTTTGGAGAGCTGGGAGTTTATCCTTCTCAGGAAAGAAGAAAAATAGTCCTTTCCTGCCATTCAATAGAGATTACAGGACTGCTTAGCACAACTTATCTTTTTTGCAAGCTCAAATACAAGCTGTCAGACCTGAAAATGAAATTATAACTAATATTGTATTAGGTCATTTTAAACATGAACTTATTTGTATGAGTGTGATTTAACACAACTCTTATGAATTTAACTCATTAGATAATTATATGAATTTAACTTACCTCTCTGGGACTCAACTCCCAAACTGCCTCAACTCCTCCTCCTGAGCTGCATTAAACACTTGCCTTTGGTGTTAGTAGCTAACAACAATGGACGACGTGTCTGTGCTCCCCACTGCCTCCAACGTCCTTTTCTCCCTGACATATCAGTGGAGTGTAACATGGAAGATCCCATAACTCATGGTAACACTGATTTAAGCTTGGCAACCTTAGCTGCTGCCATCTCTAGGACCTCCCTAGTCACTCCCCTTTCTGTGGTCTTTTTCCTATTTCTCATGTTCCTGTGAAAAAGACAAAATACTGTTGTTTACTGCTTTGCTGTTTATATTTAATTCCGTCTTATCAGTATATGTCATTGTATATGTGTTTGATCTGTCGTTTATATGTATTTGTCATTGTATTATGTGCTTTGTGTTATGTGTGGCTAGTTGGTTTACAATTATTTATGAAATTTCCTGATGATGAGATCAATAAATCCCTGCCATCTAGCATGACAAATAAAAAGTGTGCAAACTGTCTATAGGATGGTGATTAAAATGATATACACTGACAACGCAGTAATCACAAAAGACTTACGGTAAAATTATTCACTTTTGGGTGAGTAAAGCACACTTTTGCCCATAGCTCCAACTATTCCCGTGGATTTCAGCTCAAATAAAGAATGGCAGACTGTGGCTAGATAAGAGAAAATATGTCGCTGATGCTCTGGTGCAACAGCATAAAAAGTCCATGTTAATTTGTATACCATGTTAGTTTGATCCCCGCTCTTGCCTATGTTATTGACCAATACCTCTAATTCCTGATCTGTACATGTAATTTTTCTTTTTCTTGCTGTTCCCTCCCTATTTGTGCCTGGGTTCTTGTCCTGATCTGGATATGTCGGCGGTCCATATTGTTTTGGATCCCCTTTATGGGTATATCCTACCGAAATTGTAAATCAGGGTGTTTCATTTCAAATTGATTGCATAATTAGAACCAGTCTTAGTAAATTGGTCGGCACCACTTCAGAGGCAGGATGATGTACATGAGGCCTGGGGAGTACTGGAACTTCGGGGAGATGGGATACAGCAACATGAGATTCATGTCTATAAGGGGCATCATGGATTCCTGTTCCTTTTCTGCTCAACTGAACAGCCTATTTTTAATAAAGCTAGGTTATAAAGCACTGCTGTCTAATCTACCATATTTTATTGTCAATAAACAGGGAACTGCCTATGGAGCATGATGATATCTATCACTCAGTATCCATGGCATTTCTGAACAGGTTGGGAAGGAGTACAAATAATTAATACACCAATATAATTTACATTTTACATTTTAAACATTTAGCAGATGCTCTTATCCAGAGCGACTTACAAGATGTGCATTAATACATGGTAAGAACAATGATTGTTTGCGCAAGAGATCAGTGCAGTAGTACAATGATAGACGTTGTTGGCAGCTGCCTACCATACCTGTAACACTGGTTAGGAAAAGATAAGTAAGTATACTTTTAAGATATTTTTTGTAAACTCTTTTATACAAAGAGTATAAACAAGTAGGCAGTGATGATAACAATTGCCTAGATGTACAGAATTCAGTGGTAGTGGAGTCTGAAAAGGTGTGTTTTGAGTCTCTTGCGGAAGATCGCAAGTGATTCCGCGGTCCTGACTGGATAGAGGGGTCTGGCAGAGGTGTAGGGTGTGATGAGTGTCTGGAGGTAAGGGGGAGCAGTGCTTGATAAGCCAGCACCAGTGATTTGAATCTGATGTATGCTGCGATGGGGAGCCAGTGCAGAGAGGAGAGTAGAGGGGTGACATGGGTACACTTTAGTTGACTGAACACCAGACATGTGGCAGCATTCTGGACTAGTTGCAGTGACTTGATAGCACAGGTTGGTCACGAGGGCCTGGACCGACCAGGAGTTGTGTGGCCTTTTGGGTGAGGAACGGTCGGATCCTCTGGATGTTAGGAAGGGAGAATCAGCAGGTCCGGGTGATCACTGCGATATGGCCCGAGATGCACAGCTGGTCATCCATTGTCACTCCATGACTCCTGGCAGACTGGGACAGAGGCATTATGGGGCCTTCAATGGTGATTGAAGCATCAATCACCAGGGAGCCCTTCGCTGGGAGGAAGAGCAGAGCTGCTCTTCCTCCCAGCGAAGGGCTCCCAATCATTGTTCTTACCATGTATTAATGCACATCTTGTAAGTCGCTCTGGATAAGAGCATCTGCTAAATGTTTAAAATGTAAAATGTAAATTATATTGGTCTTCCCCAGGTTCAGCTTCAGGTGGTGGGTGGACATCCAGGCAGAGATGTCAGCCAGGCACGTAGAGATCCATGCCGGGACCTGGGTCTCAGAAGGAGAGAAAGAGGTGACTGTCGTTGGCATAACAGTGATAGGTAAAAACCATGAGCGGAGATGACAGAACCAAGCGACTTGGTGTACAGGGAGAATAGGACGGGCCTAGCACCAAGCCCTGTGGGAGTCTCCAGGCCACATGGTAGGACCAGTGAACCAGGTATGACTTGAACCATGTCTGTGCAGATCCAGAGATTCCCATCTTGATGAGAGATGAGAGCAGGGTCTGGTGGTCCATGGTATCAAATGCAGCTGACAGGTCAAGTAGGCGGAGGATGGAAGTAAGAGATTGGGACTTCTAGACACTCAGTGATTCACGAGCAGAGCAGTCTCTGTGGAGTGGCCTGCCTTGAACCCAGACTGGTTAGGATCAAGCAGGTTGTTCTGTGGGAGATGAGCAGAGAGTTAGTTATAGACAGCCCACTCTAGTGTTTTGGAAAGGAATGGGAGGAGAAAGACAGTTCGGTAGTTAGAAATGACAGCAGGATTCAGAGAGGGTTTTTTGAGGAGGGGGACAACATGGGTGCTTTTGAAGGGAGAGAGGACATAGCCAGAGGAAAGGGAGGAGTTGATAACATTGGAGACAAAGGGGAGGATGTCCATAGCAATGGACTGGAAGAGGGGGGAAGGAATGGGATCAAGAGGGCAGGTGGTAGGATGGTGGGAGTGAGAGGGGTAGAGTTTGCAAGGATTAGAAGCAGAAGATTGAATCTTGGAAAAGAAAAATGCAGATTTAGCAGAGGAGAGGTTAGAGGAAAAGGTAGTGTGTGGAAGTCAGTCAGGACCACAGGGTATTTGGATTTTCTCAATTTACTTTCTGACGCTCGGAGTTTGAGTTGGAGTCAGTTAGCCAGGGGGTGGGGGGTTGGAGAAGAGCAGGTTTAGTGGAGAGAGGACAGAGTGAATCAAAGGAGGAGGAGAGAGAGGAAAGTAGGGTGGATGATGCTTCCTCAGCAGGTAGCTGAGAGAAGGCGTCAGTAGGGGGAAGGGAAGACAGAACAGTAGCTGACAGGGCAGCAAGGGAGAGAGAGCGGAGGTTGCGATGGACAAGGACAGTGGGAGCAGGTGAAGATGGTTTAAGCACAGAGGGGAGGGGGAGGGAAAAAGACAGAAAGCAGTGGTCAGACACATGTAGAGGAGATACCGTAATTATGGGTGAGGTGCAGTTCCTAGTGAAGACCAGGTTCAGTTGGTTACCGGCCTTGTGGGTGGATGGGGATTCAGCCAGGGTGAAGTTGAAGGACTGAAGCAGGGGGAGGAATGCAGAGGCCTGAGGGGTGTCCAGCAGCAGGTTGAAGTCACAGAGGAGTAAGACGGGAGTGCCATCCTCAGGGAAGGCGCTGAGTAGGGCATCCATCTCATCTAGGAAACTCCCCAGTGGACCTGGTGGGCGATAAGAACAATGATGTGCAGTTTGCATGGCATAGTGACAGTGACAGCATGAAATTCAAAGGAGGAGGGTGAGAAGTGAGGAAGAGGAACGATACTAAATCTCCACAGGGGGGAGATCAGTATACCTGTCCCTCCACCTCTACCTGAGGGTCGTGGAGTGTGGGAGAAGGTGTAAGCAGTGGAGAGAGCAGCAGGGGTGGCTGTGTTCTGTGGAGTGATCAATGTCTTGCTGAACACCAGGAACTACAGGAAGAGTAGGGAGGCATGGGTGGAAATTCCGGATAGCGGACTGGCAGTTCCAAAGGCCATCTGCTACCACCCCAGGAGGATGGAAGAGATTGGAGGGGTTGCGCCTGTGAGTAGAATCTTTCCTAGGGAATCTAGAAGAGGAGGCACAGACTGGGATAGGGAGATTACACATGATGTTAGATGCAGAGGAAGTAGAACAGGAAGAGACAAATCTATGATACTTACTGTGCGGCCGAGCTCTCCCTAGCTGGCCTCCCTCGATGGACTCCTGTAGGTAGACTCTCACGCCTTTGTCCACTGAGTCTTTGTTCAGGCTAGAAAGGTGAGGCTGCCGCAAAAAGCTGCCGTTTCCAGAACTATAGTTACTGATTTAACTATGCGGCACTAACCACTAAGTGGCAATTGCCAGCTGATGACAATAGAGACAAATGACTAACTAACCGCCCACTACTCAGGGAATAAAACTAGATTGATTATCTGACAAAAAAACTCCTCAAACTACTTCTGATAAGTTATTAGTTACTTAGGGCTAACCACTGTTGGATCAGTAATGATTGTGACAATACGCTGCTTAAAGCTATACTTACCCATCAAATTCAATAAACCCTTAATTATTGCCCACTTGAATCCAGCCTCAATTACTTATAACTAGCCTAATAGTGGCCTTGGTACTCTGAATACTTAGACCTAGGAATAATTATAGAATAATTGTCATTACTTCCCAACCTTCTTAAATATGGTGTTTCTAATCAAATAAAAGAATGGCTAGATAGGGTTGAGGTGGACCAAATTACCAAAAATACTCATTGAAAATGTATATGAGCCCAACCAAACATGCATTAACAGGGCTTTATGATGGTTACAGTTGTCAACAATAATAACCATGGCTAAAGCGTGTTCGGAAGTCATAGTATTTTTCCGATAATGATCAGATTTTGGCTCTCTTATTGTCTTCTATGAGAGGTTGTTGTTACCAATGACATGTGAAAGATGGAAATGTGTCGATACTAAAGGAATTTAAACTATTTATGTTTGGATCAATGCCTAATCCGATAAGAGCCTCTTGGGATGCTAGTATGACAATAGTGTCTGCGTTTATTTATAAGTTTTATGATTTGCGTGCTAGGGGAGGCACCTGGCAAGGAGGTATTATAAAACAGATACCTACTTTTCGTTTGATCACCTCGTGGTTAGCGGCATGGGGCCAAGCTCACACCCCTGTTAGGCGTGGAACAGAAAGGAGTTTCCCTGGAAATGTGATGTCTGGCATTCTACATTCTACGGTGGCGACATTTATGACTCCAGGAGAGGAGGAGGGGAGAAAGTGGGTAGATTACAAAAAGCCAGGACAGAAATATATATATATATATATATATGTATATATCTAACATGAGAATACATATAACTATAGTTATAACACATCTAAATGCATATATACTGCAGTAATATTGTCAACTGCCTGACACCAGAATAGAATTTGATGAACATAATAGTATTTTATATTTTAAGGTCTGACTGAAGTAAGCTTCAATTAAAAATATATTAAATAGATATATAATACAGTTTTTTCCAAAGTGTTCTTCAATTTTCAAGCTTTTTGAAAGTAAACATAAGTCACAATAGCATTCCATCTGACTTAAATATGATTGTGGCATTAATGTAATATTAAGGAAATGGCCATGAATTAGCCAAAGGAGGGCAAACAATCTAGCAAACTGGGCAGGGCAAATAAATATAACATGACTGTTTATATAAAATCCTGTTCTATCTTGCTCAGCTCAGAACCCCTAGCTTCAAAATCATAAAGCTGTTAACTATAAGTGAGATGGAGTATACAGCATGTATTTGAATATGTGTTGGCTCATTTTATCTGGCCCTCGGTGTTGAATTGGTATGGGGTATGCCCCAGCAACCCAGAACTTGATGGAAGGCATACCTGCTATAACAATGTCTACAAAAATCTATTAAATTATTATTACTTTTGTTGAATTCTGAATCTGATTCTTAAGAGTTTTTGTGCAATTGTTTTAAATGTTCTTAACCACTCAATTGTAACCATAGATTTATTTATGACATCATAAGAACAAAAGAATACATAATGATGAGAACGGGCCATTCAGCCCATCATGTCCTAATCTATATAGGAGTATATAGTACTGCATCTAGCATAGACTTGAGTAGCCCAAGTGTTTCTGCCTCTACTGCCCTACCTGGCAAGCTGTTCCAACTCTCTATGTAAATAAAAACTTCCTAATATCCGTGTGGAATTTGCCTTTAACTAATTTTCACCTGTGGCATCTTGTTCTGCTGATTCCACTTATCTTAAAAAATCTTTGGTAGTTCACTTTGTTAATCCCTTTTAGGAATTTAAAAACTTAAATCAAATCCCCCCTAATACTCTGTTTGCTAAGCTTAAATAGGTTGACTGCCTTAAGTCTATCTCATAACTTTTACCTTTCATACCAGGTATCAGTTTAGTTACCCTTCTTTGAACTTTTCAAAAGCTTCCATATCTTTCTTGTAGTATGGTGCCTAGAATTGCACACATTACTCTAAGTGAGGTCTGACAAAGGCATTATATAACATTAATATAACCTCTTTTGCTTTATACTCAATACTTTTTTTATATGTATCCCTGTTGGCCTTTACTTTGATGCATATAGACTTTGATCAACTACAATTCCCAAGTCTTTTTCAAATTGAAGACCTACTCATTTTTCTCCTCCCATAAAATACTCCTGTCTACATGCATACTTGAAATGTTTACATTTAGCAATATTTAATCATCCGCCATGTATCTGCCCATTTTTGTTTAAATCATCTTGGATTACTTTAGTCAATTCCAATCTGTTTGCAAACCCCAAAGTTTAGTGTCACCTGCAAATGTAACTATTTTGCTACTAACGTCCATATCAAGATCATTTATGTAAATAAGGAAGAGCAGAGGTCCCAGCACCGATCCCTGCGGGACACCACTGCCCACAGCACCGAGGTCAGATATGGCCCAACCTACTTTTACTCTTTGTATTCGCCCTTGCAGCCAATTATGAACCCACTCTGAAACTACTCCTGCAATTTCTAATTAAATCATTTTAACAATGAGGCTCTCATGTTCTACCTTTTCAAATGCTTTTTTAATATATAATGTTAATATATTATACAATATATAATATTATATTACATCAGTGGTGGTCCTGGCTCACTTGGTACCCTAGGCGAGATCAGTCATACCCCCCCCCAAGCCCCAGGAGGCCACGCAAAACAAGTACCTATGTTGTAACAAGGTGCAATAGGCACCCCTTATACTAATACATAAATATACTAATAAAAGTAATACTGAAAAATATTGCACACAAATATTAAACTGTAAAAATCCAAGATATATACAAATAACAAATTAAAATAGAATAATGAATAAAAATAAATAGATAAATAAAAGTAGCATGCTTCTTTTAAAAGGAACAAAAATAAGGAGGTGCTGTCCAAGAGAATAAATAAGAACACTGAAATGTATTGCACACTGATTTAAAAATTGAAGGTGCACACAAATAAAACTAAATTGAACACAGCGGAGTTGCACCTTTTCAATACTGGCTGAGTCTGGCTCAATGTGGCTGAAAGTTAATTATGCATAAACCAGACTTAAGTTTTGCTACTAGTTTAGCTGGACTATATGCATGTTAGCTAGCTAGTAATATGGTCATAGTGATGCAGACATGACGAGCGTAGATGGGCCGAACGGCCCGTTCTCATCATTATGTATTATTATGTTCTTATATGGTAATGGTGCATGATGGAGTCACAGTCATCCATCAGCTCCATCATCTAACCTCCAAAGTTCTCCCTCTCATAGATCCTAATTCTGAAGGATGCACTCTGCTGTTTGTGAGCATTTCAAACATATAAATAGTCTAAATCAGACTTATATAATTTTTTTTATGAGGAATTGGAGCACTCGAACACCATGAAGCAGCCATCATCCACCCTGCAGGAGTTGCAGCAGCTCAGGTAGGAGTTGAGCTCAGGGCAGTCTCTCATGCACACATAGGAGCACCCACCGAAGTTCCTGTCCTTGTAGAAGAACATCTGCAACAAATTGTTAAAACTTTTCTTAATGTTATGGGCTTTAAATGTTTGTTCACAAGTTAAACAGAAAGAACACAACAGAAAAACTTTCAAGCCATTGACATACTTACATTTCAATTGAATAAAACCTTCAATCAAAGCAAGCTGCAGACTCAATTCCACTCTGGGGTAGCTTGAGCACTTAACTTTTTTTACATACCAAGCTCTAAGCAGAATAGACCGTAAGATAATGGTAGCATGTTCTCATGTGTCTCATCTGTTCAAGCTACCTGACAAACCTAATAGCCACAGCAGTAACATATTTTATGAAAATATATGTAAATCATTTAATGATGTAATGCATTCAGAAAGAGATGATGAATCAGCCTTACCTTACCACCTATTTTGGGAGTTTCACAGCACTTCAACTGTCACTACCAACCCTCTGTTGGCATGTTGTTTTATACCGTAAACAAGGGTCCATGCTGTGTTGTTATGAAGCTGATGAAATAGCAGTATGGGTTTTGCTAAATGGGGTAAAAAAATATAACAATGGTTGACATTCATACATTTCTGGCAGCAGTCACCCGCATTGTCTAGTACAGCATAAACATAAGCTTTATTTGGTTTTAAAAATGAAAATGTTCTCTTGGCAGCTCTTTAATTGCCATACACATAAATGGTTCCTCACCAAGGCCCTGTTCTCTCTCACTTGAAACCTCTAAATGTATATCTGATGTCTAGAGTTCCAAAATAAAAAACTGACTATACAGGTATGTTACAAAAGAGAACATGTCCTCTTTCTAAATTATTATTTTACTATGAATCATGGTAGCACTGTATATTTACTGATTTCTTAATACCACCTTGTGTAAGACTGTGTACAGCAAGAATAAGCTGTACAAGTTTGGCTGGAACCAAGTACTTGAGTAAAGACTCAGTGCTCAGTAAAGGCACTGGAATGGAGGCTCAACAACCCAGATTATTAGTGGGAATACTGTGCCCAATATCCCACAGGAACAATGGAGAAACTACATCAATGTCCCATAGGAATGTTGGTGAAATAGTATCGAGTATTAATAGGGAAACTACCCAGTGTGGCAGAGTATCAATGGTACTTTAGCACTTTTCAGCTGCTTGTTGCATTCATATCTTAATTCGAGACATTACTGATTTGAGAATGGGTTATTTGGCAGCTATAATCACAGATGTTTGTTTGTGTCCCCACTAGCCCTGTGTGGTTTGAAAGGAAGCACTCCAACCCACCTGCCAAAACTTTACAAGCTTAAACTAGAATTTGAATGTTTGTCAACAAACTTGTCTGCATGTGAAAGGAAATCAAACTGTCTTGTTCCATGTGAAAAACACAACAATATTTCAAGGCCAATGAAAACCAGTAGGGTATAGATTTAATACTATATAAGTGGCATGGATATAGCAAGCTATCTAGCACATCAACTAGTGAGGTCATACATAGCTAATGGTGCTTATAATTCTGTTTCTATTGACAGATAATACTTTTCAAGTCTCTATTGCAGCACAGCTTTGTATCTATCTATATAAGTTCTAATATGCTTCAAAAAGTAATTTCAGATATTTAACAAAGTTCTATAGGAAAAGCCCATGAGCATGTAAAGTTCTAGATTGGCCCATGAATTAACCAAATCATTACATACATTTGTGTTGTACTTTTATAGCAAATTTTTACTCAAATGGACTCAAATGATTAGGCAACAGATTGCTAATAGTGACTTGGCTTGTCTTTGTCTTTCCATCCATTGTCTGTCGTAATATACAAATGGCACAAAAATATTGCTTAAAAGTTTACAAATCAAAATGTACAAAGTTTATAAACACATTTTACATAGAAATCCAAGTTAAAAGCTGTGACTTAAAAGCTGTAATATGCAGGTAGTATTTTGTGTAGCAAGTTATAAACCATATAGAATAAAAATCCTGCCATAAACTTCTACATAATGATAACGAAAGTCATTATAACTGCAGCAGAGACTTCCATACAGATCATCTCAGATTATGTCAGTAGTTTAGCTTCAGGTGAAAGGGGGGCAGAATGATGCTCAGTGTGTAGTAGAGTGGAGTAAGGCTCTATAAGAACATTATAGAACATAGAAAAGGACAAATTATCCATTGAAACATATCTAAGCCTATTGAATATTGCTTTGAACCCCAAATTAACTTTAGGCAATCAGGCCTGTGGTAGTTACTCACTCTACTGACACAAGGCACCACATATGAGCATATTTTATTTTTTTGTAATGAGTATAGTCATAGCAGTAATGAAAACCATATTTACCAACCACAGCAACATATAACTACTTTTTTGGACTTTTATTAAACACATGGGCTAATCACATTTACTTTTTAACACTGTGAATAAAATGTTTTGATATAGAAACATTATGAACCAAGATGAGTCTAATGGCTTGCTCTCTTCTGCAATTGTTTTAATGGTGTAATATAGTATTTTAGGCAATTAAGCTATGCTTGAATTTTCACATTGGCCATTTCAAACATAAAAAAACATGTATTAATGCACCTCTTGTAAGTCGCTCTGGAAAATAATGTCTGCTAAATGCGTAAAATGTAAAACAATGAAATTCCAATCCAGTCTAGTTAGTTTATTCTCTCAAACTCTTCTCTCTGAAGGTCTTTCTAACTACGGGGTTAACTAGAGACCCAAATGTGTTACTATTATTTGGAATATTCAATCATTCTGAATATCACCAGATCATATAAACAGCTTTTTCATGAAAAACAAATACTCCAATAAGGCAATATTATGAAAGTGATGATTCAAAACAAGATGGATATGGTGTTCTGATAATACTGCTAATATTCATTCAGAATGTTCATTCAGAATTTTGATATTAAAGTATTGCCTGTACATAAACATGGTAAATTATGTCCACTTAGCTATCACCTTTAGGCTCCCTGAACATTCTTGGATTCAAAATTAAGAAAACTTCCAAAAACATATATTTGTTTCCTGTATGTCCATTGAACAATATGTAAGTCACAACATTGCTCTGAATAATCTTAGAATATTATTCAGTTTTGCTAGTCCATTGATAAAAAATATACAAAATTACACAATGTATCATGTCTTGCCAGAACAAAATTCAAACCTTCCAGAGGCCATGATAATGTATCATTTGGATGAAAAAAATTATGCTCTAATGAGACCACTGGTTTGTTTATTGGTTTAAACTAAGGTTTATATCTACAAAATGAGAGTGGCATATTTATAAATAGGGCTACATTTATAAATAAGGCTTGCAGAGTAGCGTTGTCTTCCAGAACTAATTTACCAAAATTACAGCCCAGACTCAGTCCCAGTGCAAGCAAGCACCAATCTCGGATGCATTTGACAATGCAACGCCTTATGAAAAAAACTCTCAAAGGCACAACGGTGAAAAAAACAGTAGGACAGCTCTGTTCATTCAGTAGCCTAATGTTATTAAGAAGTTTAACAGAAACAGTTGAATAATTTTTTAAAACAATTCAGTAGTTTAAACTAATATTGGGGAAATTTGCATTGTTTGGGTTCCCTTAATTCACTTAATATAATGCCTATTGTATGTTTGGAACACATATAATATCAATGATCAATTTTCCACCCATGTGTTTTGTTTAATCACATACCATATCGCAATTGCAAGATGTAGCAAGATTATTGCAATGGGATTTTGCCCATATTGTGCAGTCCTAGCTATGAGCAAAAAAATAATAAATGCGAGTGTCGATTTATGAATTTGCAAGATTGTTCAAACACTTTGTTTGTTATTTGACACTGTCCAGTTCAGATCCTTTTGTTTCAAAGGCCTAGGTTTAGTTCGACCATCGGAATGCATCGAAGCGATTCCTATATCTTTCTAAAAAATCTATTTATATGAGGAATGAAAATGTTGTAGGCCTACTACAATGTATATTCTAATTACATGAATGAAAATGACAATACTATACTTTGTCCTTTCAAAGAAAACCTGTTTATTTCAGTTGTGTAACACAAACCTAACTCTTAGAATCACGCAAACCTGACAATAATGCCACAGTCTATAATACTCTTAGAATAGTAGCTAGACTACCAATAATCTGACGCTATAAAAAAACATGGCGGTTGTGTCTGAGCCAGTCTGAGATTTAGTGTAATGATTCTGTGATGATTGCGCTTGACCAATCAATGGTCTGCTGTATTGCTAGCTCCACCCTTAGGTCCCTGTTCTGCTCATAGTCCCTAACAGAGCAGTAGCTAAATTCAACACCGGTACTTAGGTTCCGGTATGGGTCGCTTGGCTGTGGAAAAAGTAACAAAACGTGGGAGCACGGATTGGTTGCCGTGCCGTATCATACCATCCGGTGAAAGAATGCTATAAATGAATGAACTTGGCGCATTTAATATCAATAATACACTATCGCATTTAATACAATGTCAAAAAGACTAGAGCCCTCTGGTGCCCAGGGAAGAAAAAGAAGAAGAGGAGGAAAAACAGGAAAAACACAGAGGTAATGTGATGAAATAAACAGTTTATTGAATAGTAGTTACCGTTGGAGCAGAGCCAAGCTGTCCTTTTTATTGTTAGCTAGCTTACTTTGGATGATAGTAACATTGGCTAATTTAATAAATAGCTAGAGTTAACGTCAGTTACTTCGTACTTAAATTTGCGTAGGGAAGGTGAAAAAGACTAGTCAGCTGTTTGGGAAATAACCTACAACATCATTTGGAGAAATAAACGTTTTATTTTAAGTGTGCTGCAGAAAGTATAAATATTTTCAAGTTGGTTTGTATTTTGCACAATACCCTTAGTTATATTATATTTATAATAATTATTTATATGTTTAGTGAATTTAGCACTGGTTTCTTTAATATTGTTGTAATTCTGTGTTTTTTTTGTTTCTAAAATAAAAATAAAGTCTCAAAGACATAAAGCTATGCAATAGTTTCTGAGTGTATGAACACAATGATTAGTGGTGGAATTGGCACCAGCTAAAATCTTGCCTAGGGAACCAAATTGGTCTCCACCATTGCTAAATAATAAAATATAGGTAAGTCAATAGTGTTTCATGTAAAGAACAAAACACAGTCAAACATTTGGCAAAAGATAGTGGATCATGGGAAAAGGAGATGTATCACGCGGAAGGCCGATACAGAAAAAAAAGTGATATTGTAATGAGATCCTGATTACCGTTGATTGTATCATTAGTTATTAACTATAACAAGGTTTATAGCTGCAAATAAGGGTAGCCTATTAAAAATGTAAAACATATTTCAATTTCACTCAATAAAAGATTAAAATGATTAAAATTGGTGTATTTTGACTAATGTTTCAAATTATGAACCGAACTACCTACATTCTTGATCCCATTCCTGGGTTCATATCACTGCAGTTCTACTGTATTTGGGTAGAACCTCAGAACCACAGAACATCATAAACATTGTTTTTTATTATAGTGAATCGCTCACAAATGGGTTAAAAAGTCAAAGATTTTTAATGACAGTTTTTTTACAGCACATGCATCCAGAATCACTAAAAATTGGTCACTCGTCTGAAAGAACCCAAGATGGCACATGTGGCACACCATTCACGATATCTTCTGTACTCCCCAGCCCTTAGGAAGTACTGGCGCCCCCTGTAGTTGGGGTACTCATAGAAGATCCAGAAGCCATTCATCACATTACAGGAGTAGACGTGGCGATGGTGGAAACGATCTGACACACAAGGACAGTCATCCATAAACTCCATCATGTGCCCACTGAAGTCTGCCTTCTCATAGATCCTCAGCCGGTACGAGCCTCTGTACTGTTGGGAAAGAGACACATTTGCAACATGATTACATCATAAATATATTATGAATATAACAATAATATAACAATATAACAATGTTTTTTTTTGTTTCTGATTTTATCCCATTTTTCTCCCAATTTGGTAGCCAATTAGACCCGCTATTTTAATGTCAATCCCCCCCTAGTAGTGTGAGTTCGCTGCCGTAGTCCTGCACCCGGTAGTGACGATGCGAAGTGACACCTCTTCCGAGACGTCACTCGCTAAGCCGTCGACCAAACCCCGGTACTGCAGGGCCACTCCTATATGCAGCGAACGTCATGTCGGCTCCCCTCCCTGGGGCGGACAGCCAATCGCCGCCCCCTGGTGGCACTCCCGGCCAGAGCCGACACTTGGTGAGACGGGGAATTGAACCCCGGTCTCCGTGGCCAGCGTCGGACGTTGTAACCACTGGACCACGCGGGAGGCACAATATAACAATGTTTAACAATAATAAAGACATGTAACACAATAACATTAATATATATTATGAATTTGTTTTAGAATTCTAAATGTGGGATATAGTTTTAAGAAAAACATATTATGAATGTAGTTTAGAATTATAAACTCATGAATACAGGTGCATCAAAATTAAATCATGAATAATCATAATAATACAAACTTGGAATATAGTTGTATCATAAATGATATATTATTAATATTAGTTTAGAATATTGTGAAACTCAGCGATATCACAAATACAGCAGTATGAATATATTTTAAAATAATAAACAGGCCATACATAATTATATCATAATTATAAGGCGGCAGTGTGGTGTAATGGTTAGGGAACTGGGCTTGTAACGTTCAATCCCCAGGTGAGACACTGCCGTTGTACCCTTGAGCAAGGTACTTAACCTGAATTGCTTCAGTTAATATCCAGCTTTATAAATGGATTGTAAAGAAATGTAAACTTTGGATAAGAGCATCTGCAAAATGCCTGTAATGTAATGTAATGTAATATCATAATATAATACAGCACAGGCTTCTGTATTACCCATTGTTTGTCATTGGTGTTTAGAAAATGTAAAGAATGCAATGCCATCTTGTAGTAATGTTGGTCATTAGCTATCTTGAAAATGCTTTCACTTGTACAATTACAATTCATTAGCAAATTACACTGTTTAAATACACTAAATAGACTGTATTAGGAGAGTGAGTTTCACCTGTCCACACTACTTCCTCTCTGAACTTACACTCGTTCACATCACTTCTGATGACAAATGAGACTGGCAGTATCTAGCCATATATTTAACAGACCAAATGGTGTAGTTTTTAACAATAAAATATTTAAAACAATTGTTTCAAGCCCAGATAATCTCTAAAAAGTCCTGAATTCAACATTAAAAATGTATTGTGAAAAAAAGTATGAACAAAAAACATTGAATTCATTGTAAATAAATCAGTATGAATGCAGCTTAGAATAATACTTCTTGTAAATCTTTCAATTTTTCCATTTTTGTTTCTTTCGTTTCTCAAGCATAGTTTCATGTTGCACAAGATACATTTCAGATACATTTCTCCTTACGATATGTTTTCTAACGCTTCTGTTTGTCAATATGTAATTTATTGTAAATCAAATCATTGTCATGGGTATTTGTTATGTGTATTTGTGTTGCTCAAGTCACCTGTACCAGCTGTCTGTCTACCTATTTATCTATCTATCTATAAATAAAGTAAATAAAGAAACTGGCACCTTACCATTGGAATCATCCTACAGGATCTGATACAGCTGCTGAACCCCATCCAGCACTGGTAGTCAGGGTACTCCCCTCTCCGCATGAAGTACTGGTGGCCCATGTAGTTGGGGCGCTCATAGATCATGAAGCAGCCGCTCTCCACCCGGATGGAGTTGCAGCGGTTGAAGTAAGAGTGCAGGTCAGTGCAATCATTGCTGCACTCGTAGCTTCGACCCTGGAAGTTCCTGTCCTCGTAAAAAATGATCTGGAGGAAAGGCCGATGGAACTTTTTGAGTTTTGCTACAGTGAGTTTGCCTCATCAAAAGGTAAAAAAATTAAGTAAATCAGAGAAGCATAAATAAGGTATGTGCATGTGTGTGTGTGTATATGTGTGTATAAACTTACTAATAGATATTATGAAACACAACTACAGAAAACCTACCTTCCCCATGGTCTCTGTTAGAGAGATTCCAAATGCTTTCAGAGCTTTTTATACAGCCTTTTGACAAACAAAGCATTGTTATTCAAATGCTACTCAGTTATAAGTTAGGGCTGGGACACAATGCTGATCGTTTTCTTGCAGCAGAAATATACAGATCTGTATTTAAAAAAGTGTATATAATTACAGGTTTTGTGTTTTGACATACACAGACAAAGGAAAAGACTAGTATAGTATCCACACATCCTCAGCACAATAGACCGAGAACAGTGTGGAACCTCTCTTTGTTGTTAAATATGTTGCACAACGGAAAGGGTTACAGTTCATTCTCTCCGCTCATCTGAATGCTCAACCCATTTATACAAATTGGCCAAGCTGTAAAGAAAGGCTGCCGTGTCCCACTATAGCACTGTACATACAGTAGGTAGGAGATGGACACAGAAGGGACAACCAGAATGGCTGAGACCCCTGCTTTGCCACAGCCCAAAATACAGGAACATTGAGAGCTGTGGCAAAGCAGACTCCAGACAAAAGAGCTATGTCCATCCCTCTCCCCAAATCAATGCAGGTGATTGATTTTATTTTATTTTATTTAAATATATAAAACATATACAAATTGAATAAATAAATAAAATTAAACTTTATTTATGTATTTGTTTATTTATTGTTAAAGCAATCTATTCTCAGACTGGTGTCAATATTTCTACTTAAATTCTATATTGGTCAGCATGAAAAGTTTGTCCTGTCCATTGTTTTTAGTTTGACTGTAAATAATTAAAAGCTCAAGAGCAGGGCCAAATTCACCCTGGCCCTCACCTGATATGTTTACCTCAATCCCCTCTTCCCTTTGACCCCATCCACCACATTTTACATCTCTCTTTCAATAGGGGGTATGACTGATAATGTATATGGGAACCTGTCTGTAATAGACTGAGTGATTTTTGTGTTCATAGGTCACATGTCAGCCATTTTGAATTATTTAGCATATTATCAAAAGATGACATGTTATCAAGAGCCACTAGACCAATTTGTATTAAAATGTTAGTATTCACAGTCATTTTCACAGTGAAACATTTTGCAAAGGAATAGTCCATATGTCCAAAAACACTGCACATTAATGCATAAAATGCAAATAAAAATATAGCCACAAGTGGCAATTAACAGGGTTCAAGCAAAATGTACCAATCATTGCTTATTGAATGAATGGTGCAAATAGGAAGACAAAAAGGTAATCATTGTAAGTCAATGTAAGTCCTTGATTATAGGTCAAACAGACCCTGATATATGCCATCAACTTCATTAGTGCATAACAGCCATTTGGCTGGTTTTTAAGCATCAAACAAAGTAGTATCCTTATTCTGGGTTACTCCAGTCATACTTTGGGTGTGAAAATTTAATTTGGTGAAGATTGGATCAACTTTGTAGGAGAATTATGGTGTAAGGTGAATACATTATATGAAGTAGATTTGCCTTGAGCCAAGGATTCAGGGGGAAATAATTGGGTTTCTAGGCTTCATGGTTCAGGAGTTATAGGCCAAAACATAAAATTGCTTGTAATAGCACCATGTGCTGGCTGATTAGTATAGGTTTCCTTTCCTGATTAGTGGGTAAGATTCTGAACCTATCTGCCAAATTTGGTTGCTGTAGGCCTTACAGTCTCTGAGCTCCAGACACTTTTAGGGCAGAAAAACAATAATAATAAAAATAATAATAACCAGAACAAAATCAATAGGGTTCCAGCCGAGCTTTGCTGCTTGGACCCCTAAAAATCTAGCTCACCATTTGGGCAATTGATTTCAAATGTATAATGGTACAGTGAGGTTGCACTATATTAAAATAATGTTCTGATACAGTATATTAACTGTATTCTATAAAAAATGTGGAAATCAAAATCAATCACATATCTGAACATGACAGTTGCTTAAAAATCTTCGTATTTACATTTGACATTTTAGGCATTTATCAGACACATTTAGACATTTATCAGCGACTTACCAGATGTGCATTAATACATCGTAAGAACAATCATAGTTTGTGCACGAGATCAGTGCAGTAATACAGCGATAGACATCATTGTAGGCAACTGCACACCATACCTGCAACACTGAGAAGGAAAAGGTTAGTAATTTTTTTACATTTTATTTTATATTATTTGTATTCATATAAATATTAAATTATTTCATTTTTTATTAAATGAGAAGGCAGGGATACATATACAAGAAGTGTTGAGGGGCTGGCGGATGGCCCAGCGGTCTAGTGCACCGCGCTTTGGAGCGGTGTGCGCTGCCCGTCAGAGATGCGGATCGAAACCCGCGTTTCTACCAGACCGGCCCTGGTCGTCAGCCCGATCGGAGGCGGCATTTGGCTGTCCGCCTCCGGGGGAGGGGGGAGGGAGAGCCGGCACGAGTCCGTCGAGGAGAAGGTTAATGGAGTCCGTGGAAGATCTCCGTCTCGAAAGAAGGCGGGGAAATAGGTCCAGGAATACGAATCTCGTTCCCGGAGGATGGGCGGCGGACTCGTGAGGGTGGGGAATTGAAAATAAATAGAGGGTATAATTGGCTACTAAATTGGGAGAAAAACGGGGGAAAAATCAGAAATAAAAATGTAAAAAAACAAAAACAAGAAGTGTTGAGCAAGTCGGCAGTAGTGATGATAATAAATGTACAGAATTCAGTGGTAGTGGAGTCTGAAAAGGTGGGTTTTGAGTCTCTTGCGGAAGATCGCAAGTGATTCCGCAGAGAAGAGGCGAGACCACGAGGAGTGGTTGCCAGGTGCCCGGAGGGATGAGGCAGTCAATTTGCCAGAGGAGGCAGAGCAGAGGGGTCTGGCTGAGGTGTAGGGTGTGATGAGTGTCTGGAGGTAAGGGGGAGCAGTTTCTCTAGCTGCCTGAAAGGCAAGCAACAGTGATTTGAATCTGATGCGCACTGGCTTCCCATCACAGCGCGCATCAGATTCAAATCACTGGTGCTTGCCTTTCAGGCAGCTAGAGAAACTGCGGAGGATCCGACTGTTCCTCAACCAACGAGGTCACACAACTCCTGGTCCAGGCCCTGGTGATCTCGCGTCTGGACTACTGCAATTCCTTACTGGCAGGCCTACCGGCCTGCCCCATCAAGCCGTTGCAACTAGTCCAGAATTCTGCTGCACACCTTGTGTTCAATCAACCCAAGTTCACACGGCTTGATGGGTAAGGAATTTCCAGTAAGGAATTGCAGTAGTCCAGACGCGAGATCACCAGGGCCTGGACCAGGAGTTGTGTGACCTCGTTGGTTGAGGAACGGTCGGATCCTCCGGATGTTGTGGAGGGAGAATCGGCATGTCTGGGTGATTGCTGCTATGTGGCCAGAAAAGCACAGCTGGTCGTCCAGGGTCACTCCAAGACTTCTAGCAGACTGGGATGGAGACCCTATGGAGCCTTCCACGGTGATTTAAGCATCAATGGTGTGGGAGAGGGGAGGGATCCTCTCCAGGCCACCTGGTAGGACCGGTCAGCTAGGTATGACTTGAAGACATGTCAGTGCAGATCCAGAGATTCCAATCTCGATGAGAGATGAGAGCAGGATCTGGTGGTCCACGGTATCAAATGCAGCTGACAGGTCGAGGAGGAGGAGGATGGAGCTAAGGGACTGGGACTTAGCCGCTTGAAGAGCCGTTTGGAGTGGTGTGTTTTTTGGTATTAAAATGTATATGTATTTGATGATGTTCTCTAACAAATGTTATTGTAGGTTGTGGGTTCAATCCCCACTGGGGCCATATATACTGAAAATGTATGCATTCACTACTGTAAGTCGCTTTGGATAAAAGCGTATATTATATAAATGGCGTATATTATTATTATTACCTTCGAAAATTGTGGCCACTGCATAAAAACACAAAAGCTAACATTTTATGAACAATTGCATACATTGATGTGAGATTAGTGCACTGAATTTGAGGTGGACCATAGCTGAATACTGCTTTCAATGTGAATGTGACCCGTGAGTAACAGTAAATGTGCAATTCTTCTGCAGTTTTTCCAAGGCTATAATAAATCAGGGATTGTAAATACTAGTAGATAGTCCCTTCCCATGTTCTACCATTGCATTTTTTCATTTTAAGCTATTGTTTTAAGCATTATGTGTTCATAGAGAGGGCTCCAGCTCATCCTGTCTATATTACTTAAATGTAAAAAGGACCTAATTTAATATTCAAGTATGGAGGCTAGCTAAATTTGCTATCCAGCTAGCTATCTAGCAAGTTTGTGAAGCAATAGTTGGGACAAAAAAACACAGGCTGGCTAATAAGCTACCTAGCTGCATTAATATGAACCTTGCTCATTTGACTGCCCTGACCTTAAACACTGTGCCTAGCTAGCTAGCTAATGTTAAGCAAATGTCTAAAATGGTGCTTGCATGATAATGTCACATGACATATAAGTTAGCTAGTGACAGTCAACTCAATAGAACCTGCCCTGCTAACCATACCCCTTTATGAAATACTATGCTTTTTGGACTGAACTCTTCACATGAATGCCTAATAAAACATTGATTACGTAAAAAAGTATTAAGTTGGGGCTAACACACAACAGTCAGAATATATAATTAGGTATTTTCTGCATTTAAGTCAATAGAGAGAATTCAACACTGACCGCTCTCAATGGTACCCATGAAGCAACCTGTTCAGAACTTGGAAGAAGGCAGGAGTGGACCATCTCTACTACTATTTAAAATCTCTGGTGAATTGCTTAAAAATCTTCCTCTCCTTAAATATACATGCAATTTATGGAAAAATTTGTTTACGTAGTAGTTATACTATATTAAAAAATGCCATACGAGGTTGAGGAGAATGCAGTTGGGAATGGTCCAATCAGTGCTGGAGCAACCAGGTATCGGGAGCATGGCCTCAATCAGCAACCAAACACCTGTTGTCTAAAGGGTCAAACTTTGATCAACTGTAACACAAGGTAACCTTAATTTGTTCTACTGGTTATGCCATTGATTGAAGTTCTCTGTTGTTTCAGATGTTGTAAAATGTAATTATTTTGTAGTAATATGGTTTTTAATATAATGAGGTGTGAGGTAAAAACATCTCTAGAAAGTGACACATTAAACTTAATCATTAATACAAGTTTACTCATGTAAACCACAATCATGAAGGTAATAATGCATTTTTGTGAATGTAAACAGATTATTTATAATATAAATTCAGAATGTATGCATTTTGAATTCCCCACTATTCTGAATATGCACTGCATTTAAACTGTGCATTTAAACGTATTATTGATGTTGTGTGTATTTGTGTTGACTATTAAATAGAATTCTTCCCTTCAGACTCATCTAGGTGGAATCAAAGGATTACTCCTATCAAGTGGAACCAGTTAACCTTTTAAAATTCGGACGTCCCGCCGGCGGGACATAGATACGATCTGCGCGAATTCGGCCAAATACAGAAAAGTTACGTTAACAAAAGTGCACATGCCTTATATGGCTAGAAAGCTACGATTCTTGTGATTCGAATGATATAAACTATTCCAAGATAAGATCACAACAGCAGGTACAATCAGCCGCTATGTCAGACCTACAACAAACCAACAAACGAAAAAAATTCTAGTCAACTCACCTACAAATTCATATTGTAATCCACCGATCGATTACAATCCGACTAAAAAACTTATGTGACATTGGCAAAGAGTCCAGGCGATCCAATCCAGTAAAATATACAGTCCAAACCTCATTTTCCTTCAAAAACACGCAGGAACCGCTGGAGCGTAAATACGCTTTTCACTACAGACATGCGTAATCTTGCAAGTTTTCAGCTTCTAACTCCGGGTCAGGATCTCAGAATTACCATATTTTACTACAAAAATGTCTGACAGGTCTGACCTTTTGAATGACACCTCATTTGACCAAATAGGAGCTCCAAAGCGGCCTCAATAGCCGTCAATAGCCAATGCGTGTCCGTGTTCACCGGCATTACCTTCTTATCTTTGATTTACGATAGCCTTATCAAATCGAAGCCGATTTAGCTGATAACTGACACATATCATTGTTTAGCTAATCCAATGAGCTAACGACATTTGGTTGGTTGAGCGGTCCTATATAAACTCACTTCTGGATAGGTTTATTGTACCAGTGGCCACGCGTAATTGCGCATCCCTATGATTACGCAGCTATGCGAATAATCTAGTAATGGCGAAACGGAGTGAAAATTTGAAATATTCAAGTATTTCATTATATTATAACATATATTGTTGTATATTTTGACATAAATAAACTATAGTTTAGTCTTTTGTTTGACTGTGAAGTGAAACTAACTTCTAAAAGGTAGTTTCTTATAAATTAGTCTGTGCCTGTGTTTGTCTTTTGTTTGACTGTGAAGTGTGAATTGTATGTGTGTGCTGTGTGTGTCCCCCTTTGTGCCCTCGCTCTTTTGTTTGACTAGGGAAGTGTGAAAGTGTATGTGTGTCTTCCCCCCTTTGTGTTTCATTGTGTGACTGAACTGCTGATGTGAGATGAGCTGTAAAAAAGAATACAGAAAGGACACTATAACCTCACTCAGGGATTTTGTAAATAGTTCATGTTTGCTGTGTTTTATTTATGCTCTATACTTTTTGAATGCAAATTTTATTTTTATTTCAAAATTGTATTTGTTCAGACAAGAAAGAAAAGGCCCCTTTGGAGTCTCCAAATGGCACAGTTTGGGAACGCCTGGTGGTACCCTTCAAAAAAACTGTGTAATATGTTCATTTTTTGAGGTTTTGTTCTGAAATTTGAACCTGAACTTGGTAACACTTCATGCTATGTTCCTATGGTGTTTTCCAGCTTATACCTACCAGCTATAGTCACCTGCAGGCATCTGTTTCTACAAAAATTCAGGCGGAATTTATTTCCTTCAAATTCAGCACATTCAGACCACTATTACACAGTGCCAGAGGCACTTAGTGATTCTGACTGTTTTGCAATTCAAAAATTCAGAGTGTTATCTTTTGAATGAGACCAAAACCATGCATATACTGCAAGCGGTTGAAGAGCAGCTTTAATTTACTTTTGGGTATGTCGTTTTTGGGCGTTTTTGATAAATTCACTTAAACATGTAAGCTACATTAATATTAACATTTACATTTTACATTTTAAGCATTTAGCAGACGCTCTTATTCAGAGCAACTTACAAGATGTGCATTAATACATTAATACGTGGTATGATCACAATCATTAACATTTATTATTATTATTATTATTATTATGAATAATAATAATAATACATTTAATTTGAGTTTGTTTTAAGTTAAACTATTTATTAGAAGCTTTACAATTCTAATTTAAATTATCTAGGAATTGCTTAGCTCCCTTTAAACCAATTTATAATTTTTTGTTTAGCACCATTATTGCACCAATGCTTCGCTGAATATGTAATGTTGTGTTTGTATCAAAATATTAATTTCATCACTCAACGATAAAGGCATAAGACCTTTGTGATTACATGTAAAATTCCCTCTAGAAAAACAAATGCCCACACAGGGATTACTATTTACCAAATATAATAACAAATAAAATGTACATAGGGTAAACTGGAAACCTTCTGCATTGGAGAGATAGCAACCTTGGAATGAGGATGTAGATGTCACAAAATGTAGATCCAAAATGCAACAGCTAGAATGGTATTTGAGCTCCTCTCATTCTCCCATCTCCCTGACAGATGACATTTCATATTGCTAAATGTAAAGTTATGCATGTGGGAAATAAAAACATAAGAGAGGAGTATTTTATGGGAAGAGAGAATTTAGTTTTTCATTTGAAAAAAACTTAGGAATTGTAGTTGATCAAAGTCCATCTGCATCAAAGCAGTGTGATACAGCAGTGAAAAGGCCATCAGGATGCTGGGATACATAGCAAAAAGTATTGAGTATAAATTAAAGGAGGTTATATTAATGTAATGCAAGCTTGGGGTGTCTGGCTGTGCTTCCCCTGCATGGTTGCACCTTCTGGTCATGCATACTGTATGATCTGGTTCCCCACTGGTGGAATGAGCATGGTGGTCAACCCAGACCCAAGACCTAGCTCTTTTGATTGAATGTAGGTACCTCTTCCATAGCACCTAAAACAGAACATATGTTATGTATTGTTTTTATATTGTTTACTAATTTAATTTCCAATTAAGTATATAAACAGTAGGTATTTGTTTTGCACATCACTTCCTTAATGGGTGGTACTTTTTGCTTTGGATAAACCGTCAATCAGAAGCTCTACTGCTTCCCAGAACATACATATTTATATATGTAGCCCCTGTAATATGTGTCACATCACAAATAAACAGATTTTGAAATGGAGTCTGTTCTCTGCTGCAGAAAATGGATTGTAGCATCACAATCTGCTTTGTGTCATGGAAAACAGATCTTACCAATCAGAATCTGTCCTCTGCTAATGAAAAAAGAATAGTTTTTCCACTATTTTGTCTGACTACTCACTGTCTTATTGTTGTAAATAAAAATGTTATGTTGCAGTAGGTAATGGTTCTTGATTAGTGTGCTCCAGGTCTCTCCCCTGCACTTACTTTCTTTGTTGTTGTTAACTTTTTACTTGATGTACTTAATTTATTATTTCTTGTGCAAAATACATGAAAAAATAAATAGTTCAGCATGTGGTATATCTCTCTCTCTGTCTATAACTCTCTCTCTCTCTCATTCTCTGTAGGTGCCAGTTAGTTTGGGATGTGCCAGCCATTGTTCACATGGTTCAATGTGTTTCCCAGTCAGCATTATTGTAGTTTTCCCTGTAATGATACGGACACATTTAGCCACATCGCACCACAATAATCCTGAGCAGGGGGGTGTAGCTGCGAAACCCAATTTACATGAAGAATAAACCTTGTGCTTCTAAAGATGGGACAGTGCAAAGAATATAACCCAAAAGGACTGACTAAAATCCTTTTCAGGTCAATTCAAAATAATATAATAGGTTGTGATGATTTTCTTATGATTTTATGCACTAATAGTTCCTAAGGTAAAGAATGGTAAAGTCAAATTGTCTGAATGAATGAATAGTTGCTGGCTTTATAGACTTTCACTCGATGGTAAAATTTTTGCAGTTTGGTTTCACGTATGAAATTAAGGCGAGAAATTATTATTTTTCCTACATATACACAGGTGAATGAAATAAATAATTTAAATGAATGAGTCATATTCTTTCCTTACTGTGATAAAAACTAACTATCTACCCCTTACCTTAAATCTACAGTATGGTTGAATGAGGTGAACTGTAATCCTCTATCAGCCTTTGTAGTTGATATAAGGCACTCTTTAAGACTTTTTAATTTCTTTTTTAATTACTTTTTGATTTCCTGTTTAATTTCTTTTTTAATTTCTTTTTTAATTACTTTTTAATATCCTGTTGATAAGGTGGGGAGGGGGAAGTATTTATGGCAGGGGGCTTTGTGTGACGTATGCCTCAGCATTGACAGCGGTGGCTGTTGGAGGCCACCATATGTTTTTTAAGGTTTGTTCATGTTTAAAATGTGCGCTGGGTGTGTGGGGTGTGTGACGTGGGGCCCACCAGGTAATAAAGGTTGCTGTCTGTTAGGCTAGGGGGCAACCTATGTGCAATACATACCAACAATGTCTCGGCGTGTCCATCTACAGACTCTAACACCAGCAAGGCCTCTAAACTCCACGCTGAAAGGTTTGTCTCTGGCTCCGAGAAAGAGAAAAGATTACAGAAAGCATGCTATGAAACAATACTTGAACAAGCCGGCTATTGTAGAATACGAACGCGCCTTAGCCACACCGCATTTTTATGCTGGTTACAAGTTTCATAAAGACTGTCAATCTGTAAAACTATACTGCGGTGGTTACCCCTGTGGTCACCCCTGGGGTCCAGGGGGTCGAGGGGGTGTGTCGTGAAACTGGGACGTTCGCTAAAGACTCCTGGAGGGCCTTTCGTGACAAATACAAACCAGTCGCCGATGAGGACACCATCGTAGTAAATGACATGTTCCGCACTATTGATGAGCTGTTTAACTGTGGGGAGTTGGTTAGTGGCTATAGTAGCGTCAAAAAGAGATTGTTACTGATAACAGAAGACGATGACTGTGCGAGTAGCGGTATGACAAGCATCCAGGGCCCCGCCCCTGAGGACTTCTAGCTATAAAGTGTCAAGCATGCATTATTTTACAGATATTACCACAGCCTAGGACCATGGACAAACCCGCTGATTCATCACACGTTACAGGACCCAACGACCAGGAATACCCTCACTGGCAGCACCCGGCGAACCACATGGACAACACGGCGACTACAGCAACTAATACGGGTGTTTCTGAACCGGCTACAAGCGAAGGATCTGACGGACTCCTTACACCCCTAGGCGTGAGACTTATAAAGGTTACCACATGTATGCTTCTGGAGGACATTGTCAACACGAGGCTCAGAGAGACCTGTTACGGGTGTGAGATCGATCATCCAAGCCAGAGACACCACACGTGTCTGTACGAACCAGAGGAATTCTTTTTGAAAACAATATAAAGGATATCACACAGAGGTTGTTAACACCGGGTCTTGCAACGATTTTTTCAAACCTTCTGCAAACCAGCGATTTAAGACCATCGAACCCTAGAATTCTTGGTTGTGTTGAGGCTTTACTATTTGGTCTGGTGGATGAACCGTACATCTGTATGAAACTGCATGAAATAAGGAACAACCTCATCAGTCACGTTTGTGAAGCATCCGTATACGAAGCTGTGAAGTGCTGGGGCAACGAAAAACAGGCCTGTTGACATGGGGAACATCCGTTTGTCAGCACCTATTGATAAACAATATGTGAAGACAGAGCTAGTTATTATGTGGTGTGATTACTATCAATAGACCCCCGGGGGCTGTTATTGAGTCAGCACGTTTAGATAGGATGAAAAAAGTGTTGATGTCCGCTAGGGATGTGTGTGATGTCAGGGACGATTTATTACAGCTGTGTGCTTATGATATCAAACCTTGTCATGTGACTGTAACAAGTTTGCTAAAATGTCTGGGCATGTGTCGGAAAAGTTTCAATGTAGGGATGATAATCAGCCTATGTGCATATATTACAGATTTATGCGTGCTGAAGCTGGCTAAAAACAATATTGTAAATGTGTGCGTAGTTGTTGAGATTCTAGTAGATTTTCTGATTAGTAAGAATGTTAATGCGTGCATACGCTTTTTAAACATTATTGATACAATGTGAACCACGTGTGTCCTTTTTGCGGAATAAAAAGTTTTGTCACAAGTAAAACTGAATCATTATTTGTCGGGTGCTTATAGCGACTGTATTATGATGACAGAAGAAATGCATGCCGTCTATTACGACCCCGCTAGTGAGGGGTCGTTTGGCGGTAAATACCGCCTAAAACGGGGTGTGTTCAAGAAAACAGGTATTCATTTATCTGACAAAAACGTGGCCGACTGGCTACAAGGGGAGGAGACCTACACTTTACATGCGCCAGCCCGCATTAATTACCCTAGAAACAGGGTTATTGTTTACGGGATAGACCAACAGTTTCAGGCTGATCTAGTAGACATGTCCATGTACGCTAAGGTTAATGACAACTACAAGTATATGCTGACATGTATTGATGTGTTCAGTAAATATGCGTGGGTACGTATGTTAAGAAGTAAATCAGGTGTTGAGGTATCAAAAGCTTTTGAAGATATATTACGGAGGGGGTGCGTCCCTAGAAAATTACATACGGATCGTGGTACAGAGTTTTACAATAAACATTTTCAGAAGGTGTTGACCAGACACAAAATTCACCATTTTTCCACAGGCAGCGAGCTTAAGGCCTCAGTTATCGAGCGTTTTAACCATACTTTAAAGGGTTTGATGTGGAGGTATTTGACATCGGTCAACTCACACAGATATGTAGAGGTCGTACAAGACATGCTTACATCATACAACAACAGTTTTCATAGAAGTATACAAAGAACCCCGACAGAAGTATGTATAGAAAACGGAAAAGAGGTTTTTAAAACACTGTATGGTCTGAAGGATGTTGTCAAGCCAGGCTTTAAATATGATATAAATGATATTGTACGGATATCGAAGGCTAGAACACCATTCGCTAAAGCTTATGAAGAGACTTATACTAGGGAATATTTCACCATAGCGGCACGGATCCCCCGGACCCCGCCAGTCTATAGACTAAAAGATTATGACGGCGAACTTATTGAGGGATCTTTTTATGAAGAGGAATTACAAAAAATAAATATTGACGGCAGTAAGCCCTTTAAGGTCGAAAAAATTCTGGCCAAGAAAGGTTTCATGGTCCTTGTTAAATGGTTGGGGTGGCCTACTAAATTCAACAGTTGGGTTCGTGAAGAGGAGGTTATAGACATCTAGAACCACTAAGAAGCCATGGCCAGTGAGGGATTTTACATCACACTCCCCTCCAACGCGTCACGGGGGGTGTATCCCTGATAACGAAATATCAATTACCGGACAAAATTATCGAAACCGCTGATATTGAAAGGGGCATGGCAGGTCGGTCTAGTCGAATTTAAATATCCAAGAACATGGCATACTATAGCGGAATCAGATGCTGTTTTTACGCTCATTGATAAGCAAACGGGTGAGGAAGTAAAATATACGATAACATCAGGGACTTACACATCCATTACGGATATTATCTCAGCGATTAACAAACATATGAACCCTCTGTATGTACTTCTTGGATACGTGTCGGTAAAAAACAAAATATACATGCTGACAAAAAGGGATATTGCTCTAAAGTTCGTTGGGAGGCTAGCTATAATTTTAGGTGTTAATCATTATTTTGAACGGGATAATGCGAAGGATAAAAAAGACAAGGTCTACGCTCCGAACCCCGCCGATTTACACGCAGGGTTCTATAATCTTTTAGTATACACGGACATAATTGAACATCAGGTCGTAGGAGATCACTATGTACCAATGTTGGGATGTGTACATATAGTCGGGGAAGAGAGGCAAGTGGTCACTATCAGGTATGATAAACCCCACTATGCACCGGTCTCCAACGTGCATATTAATGACATAGTCATCGAGATAAAGAGCGACCAGAATCTGCACGTACCATTCACGTACGGTAAAGTGGTAGCGAAACTTCATTTCAGACCTGCAAGACATAGTGTGTGAAATAGCGCCACGATGATGCCATTTAATTCTTATGCACAGAATCCAGGGCGCTATATAGCGTATTATCAAAACCAAGCCGGAGGTAGTCTGCCTGGATATGCCGGAGGTGCTGCACAATACGGGGCTGGTTTGGGGGGCCTTTTTAGAGGCTTTTTCCGTTTTGCAGTGCCTCTATTAAAAAGAGGTTTTAATATAGCCAAGCCACATCTTAAGCATGCGGCCAAAAACATAGTAGGGGACGTCATCAGCAACGTCATGTCTACAGCAGGTCGTAGTAACGTTGATCAGGAGGGAAATGGGTTGCTGGTGATGACGAGCAAGACCCGGAAACGTCCCCCAGGAAACAGGATTGGTTCTGTAGGCAAGAAAAGACGTACCGTACGTAGGACCACAACAGTACGTAAAAGAAGGACGAAGCGTAAACACGTTGTTGGTAGACCTGTTTCGGGCCGCAAAGGATTCATATTCTAAAATGTCCTTATTACATGGATTGAGTGAAGAGTGTATAAAATCAGAATTAGATTTATTCACAGTACCGTTAACCCAAACGGCTATAGAAAAGTGTACCTATGTGGAAATTCCACCATTATCCGCTATAACTGCTAACGGACCTATAGAGTTCAATATACCAGCATCCGGGGAGGATTGTCTTGATTTAAATAACACAACATTATATTTACGTATGAAGATTGTTGCACCAAATGGCGGAAATATACCAGCAGGAGCCCTAGTGGGTGTTATTAACTACCCTGCTGCTACGCTATTTTCTCAGGTAGATGTCTCTTTAGGGGACCGTCTGATCTCACAAAGCTCCGATACTTACCCCTACCACGGCATAATCTAGTGTTTAATGAACTATGATAAACAAGTCCTGGAATCAAACTTCACAGCCGGTCTGTTTTACAAAGACACGGCAGGACACACGGATGTCAGAATCCCTGATGGTGATAATATGGGGTTAAGGAAAAGGTGTACATACACGGCGGGCAGTGCTGTGGTAGAGCTGCTCTCCCCTATTCATAGTGAAATTTTTTTTCAAGAGAAGTTGATGTTAAACGGGGTTGATATTAAAATCCGGATGACCAGGAGCAAGGATGACTTTTGTCTAATCCGGGATGATGCCGTAGCCTACAAAATACAAATGGTCTCGGCAGCACTGTTTGTCAAAAAGGTTACGCTCTCACCGGCTGTTAGGCTAGGCCATGCGGAGGCCCTACTCACAGCAACTGCAAAATACCCGATAGACCGTGTGACTCTTTAAAAAATTTCCATACCGGTCGGTTCACGTGTGTCTAATCACGAGAATCTATTTCTCGGCACATTGCCAAAATCTATAGTGATAGGCATGGTCGATAATGACGCGTTTACAGGGTTTTTTAATAAGAACCCGTTCACGTTCAAGCATTATGACCTGGAGTACCTCGCACTACATCTTGACGGCGTTCAATATCCATCCAAGCCGCTGCAGCCAAACTTCCTCGAGAGGTCGTCAGTTCGCGAGTATTACCAAATGGTGATGTCATCTGGACGTCATTTAAAGAATCAAGCGATGTCTATTGATAGAGACGAATTTATGAATGGTTACACCCTTTATGCGTTTAATCTGACCCCGACGAGGAGGAACTCGGACAACACCTATCTCTAATCAAATCAGGACATCTCCGGCTGGAACTTAGATTCAGAAATCCCCTACCAAGAACTATAAATCTCATTGTCTATGCGATGTTTGATAGCCTGATTGAAATATCTAATCGTAGACAGGTTCTTGTGGACTATTATTAGGAATTACAGGTCCCTGATCAGTGATTCAGAATAGTAAGAAAATAGGGTTAGAATGAATACTATAGAGCTAACGGCCGTTATGGAGAAAATCTCTGCAAACACACATATTCTTGGTGTATTACCTAGCGACCAACTACCCCCGGGTCCTGTACGATTACTGCCCACATCTGTGATCATTAACACTCATCCATCTAATTTACCCGGCGAGCATTGGTTATCCGTTTTCATAACCAAGGACAACACGGCTTGTTTTTTTGACAGCTTCGGCCATAACCCCCGCGATGATATGTTTCCTAAATCGATTTATAAATTTTTAAGAAGAACATGTTCATTGTTGCAATATTCATGTAGACAAGTTCAAGACTTTACATTGGTCACCTGCGGCGAACATTGTCTATTCTTTATTTACCATATGTCTAAAGGTATGAGTTATGAGTCTGTAATGGATAAATATTCAAATGACCTTTTTAAAAACGACTCCATGGTAGCACGTTTTGTGAGAAAATTACAACCATGTGTATGTAGCTCTAATGTTTTCAACTGTATACAACATGTGCAGACGGGTGAAATGTATGCGCGATTATAATAAAATATACAAATCATTTATCAAGCGTTGTACTGGTTTCACTCTGTAAAATAACGTATGCTAAGACAAGATAAACCATGTCTGTATACCCCCTGATAAGTAAATAACACAAGCAGAAGACGTAATTCTCATACAAAAACAATAATTCGTTTATTAACATTTTCGATGATACACAACACATTTTCACACATTTTCACACATTTTCAAGCATGTTTTTCAAGTAGGCCTGGCACATTTTCATTTCACAACACTTTTTTTCTCAAAAAGACTGAAATAAAATAAAATTAAACAAAATTAATAACCGGACCATTTAGGAGCTAAACACATTTTTTTAGAGCGGGGTGACACAACAGCCGGCGATATGAATGTGTCTGTGCTGTCTGTAGGACTAGGCCTTCTCACAGGTGTTTTGTTACCTGAAGCTGTAGGTCTACGGATGTGTTTAAAAGCATTAATCTCGCCTTTAACATGTTTGTTTGGCACAGTAGATAGGGGTATGTTCAGCGCTGCAATAGCCCTCAGAAACGCGTGCCAGCCATGGGGCCTTCTCCCGGAGGCAATATTGTGTGGTGCTGTGACGTTTTTAATCAAGTCAAAGATATGGGTATTCTGAACAACGACCCCATTTAAAATGAACTCCCCAGTGTTGGCCCACGATGCTATATCTTTTGACTGAATCATTTTCTCTAAAATATATTGCGCATTTTTCTTACTTCTAACAGAAATATTTTTCTAAATGTCCGCAACAACACCATCTGAATCAGCAAACCCCCCAAGGTCAACGTCTGCCGGTGCCGTATTCTTAACGACGTCCATAGGTAATGACAGGTTTAATGTGGTAGTCTCGATAGAATCCTGCTTAATCAATGCCAGATATCTTTGCAGCAACAACGAATATTGAGCTGCCTTCTCATGGACACCCAAATCGGGTCTATAACAGTTCTTATAGATGCATCCAGGTCATTCTCAACACTTTGTCTTAAAGGTATAGGGGTCCTGTTATCTCTTAATCTATCCACCTGACTTTGTGGTACTAAAAACATTTTCTCGGCGTATTCCATAACTATAAATCTAACGTTGTCCCAACAGTAAGCTTGTTAGAAACGGTATGGCCACTGATAGTAGCGGTAGAAGGAATTGTGGGAATTTATTAGTATGTTTTTATTCTGACCTGGCTGTGAATTAATGTGCAGAGTAGCTCGGGGGGCCCCTGTTTCTGTTATTCTGAGTTCTTGCACCTGTTTTCAGCAAGACACCCGGTTGGTTTCGCTCAGAGCGGATGCTGAGTGCTCCTTTAAACACTCCCACTGGCAGCACTGCCAAGCCAGGACAGTGTGGCTTTTGACCCAAAGAGGTTTTTCCCAGTGGCTGAGTAGAGCCTTCGGGGTGACATTGCTTTGCTGTGCTAGAATGCTTAAAAGGCCTAAATTGATAATTTTGTGTAAAATTAGCATGCCCAAAGGTTGGACTGAGTAGGCACACGCCGGCAGGGTTCAAGAGCCGAAAAAAAACAGCCAGAGGGTTGATTTAACCAAAGGCCTGTATGTAACCCGCTATTAGTGCA
>JAINUG010000585.1:69342-137065 GCA_029706075.1 Aldrovandia affinis
GGGAAGGAGCCAGGAGCAGGATGGCGATGCTGGGACTGGGCCGAGATATTCCGCCCGGAACAGAACAACCTGGCCAGGGAACTTCGCGCCGATCCTGAGTTTGCAGCATGGTACTACTCCAACGTGTTCGGAGTCGACCCATACCCTGACCTGATGTTTGAGCTGTGGAGAAGGGAGTGATGAATGTTGTCTATCTGTTGTTCGTTTGTTTGTTGTCTGTCTGTATGAATGTTGTCAATCTGTTGTTTGTCTGTTTATATGAATGTTGCTAAGAAAACAAAAAGAAAAAGAGGAAAAATTGAAAAATGAAAGTATGGTGTCGCATTACTCTAATGTTTTCTACTTCTATTGTTTACATTCACTAAGAAGTAACTTTATACTTATTTTACACCTATTTTTATATTCACTCTATACTTACCAAGTAACTTTATATTCTAAGCAAGAACTTAAGTGTATAATCCATCTCTAATATTGAAAGGTTGAAATAACCATGTGATCTGACGCTTTGCTTAATGGCTCATGTGTTAGACCAAGCCCCTTGATAGTAGCATCCCAGGATGCCAATGCTGATAAATTGTAAAACGCGGGGTCTGGTTCGCTGTTTAGACACCCGGTTGGTTTCGCTCAGAGCGGATGCTGAGTGCTCCTTTAAACACTCCCACTGGCAGCACTGCCAAGCCAGGACAGTGTGGCTTTTGACCCAAAGAGGTTTTCCCAGTGGCTGAGTAGAGCCTTCGGGTGACATTGCTTTTGCTGTGCTAGAATGCTTAAAAGGCCTAAATTGATAATTTTGTGTAAAATTAGCATGCCCAAAGGTTGGACTGAGTAGGCACACGCCGGCAGGGTTCAAGAGCCGAAAAAAACAGCCAGAGGGTTGATTTAACCAAAGGCCTGTATGTAACCCGCTATTAGTGCATACAAGTCCCGCACCTCCAGCAAAAGAGGCTTATATAATGTTGAGACAGTAAGGGGAAACTCTTGTTTCTGGAGCTCAAGGTGCTCTCTTTAATTGTGTTGCTCCCATAAATGTGAGCAAAGGAGGGAATTGTGGGAATTTATTAGTATGTTTTTATTCTGACCTGGCTGTGAATTAATGTGCAGAGCTCATGTTCCAAAGTGGCAAACTAGCTCGGGGGGCCCCTGTTTCTGTTATTCTGAGTTCTTGCACCTGTTTTCAGCAAGGTGAAGATAAGACCGAAGACAGGGCCCATTGTCTTCGTAGACAGATGATGTAACTTGTTGCTGATTGGACAGTCTGAGCCGATAGCAAGTCACGCTGACGTAAGTGGCTTGCCGATTGGAGGACCTGGGAAAACGTCCAGCCAATCAGCAACGGACTCGAGGGGATTAAGAAGGAAGTTTGAAGACAGCCGGGGAGAAGCGTTTCCCGGGAGAGGGCTGGACAAATCAATTGAGAGATTTGTGTAGTTCGCTTTTGATTCCTGTTACTTTCTACTTGTCTCTAATAAATTCTGAGTTAAGAATAATTTGGTCTTAGTATTTTGCCTCCTCACCGACACCTCCTTTGATACACGCTAACAGAATCCACCTCTTTGATTAATAGCATGCTTCTTTCTAGCCAAAGCTATCTTTTTATCAGCTATGTTCTTGATATAAGCCTTTTTCTTAGCCAACTTTTTATATTGGGGCTTTGTGAGCGGTATCACTCCTCTGAGGATATTAACCCTCTGAGGTCGACTGGATCGCCGACGATCCAAGCAGCAATAAAAGTATATTACTATTTCTAACTTCGCGATATTTTATCATACACACGCGACAAAAACATTGACAGAAACCTTAGAATCACGACTTTCCGATTTGAGCACTGGCAAATCAAATGGGATTTTTTAAATTAGGTTAATTAGACCAAAAGTAAACCTTGCCTTTTACTCTCTTTTTTACCTGGTAGTAACGTCCCCCTTCTATTGACATGGTAACTAGGTGCTAATTTCGGAGAGGTGTGTGGGGAGGGGCGTGGGGCCATGTGTGAAAACGCCGGCGTAAACAACACAAACTGTGACAATTTGAAGCAAGATTTTATACAGACATACAATTTTATTCAAGATGGAAAGATTGTCTGCGCTGCAGTGTTTGAGAGCATCGATGGAAGCGGCGAAGACAATAACTGACCAGAGTAAGTAACTATATTTGATTTGCCATGTTATCAAATACTCGTATATTCAATATATGAATTCTGCGTCTTGTGACTACATATGCCGCGTGTTGCAACGTAACAAATTGCAATATGCACACAAGATCTATGGAAGAATACTTTTCAAACAGCCTAAAATGTTATTTATTTCGCTTGTTTTCAAATACTCGTGAAAATATATGAATTCCGCGTCTTGTGACGCCAAACATATTCCGCGTGTTGCAATGTAACAAATTGCAATATGCACACAAGATCTATGGAAGAATACTTTTCAAACAGCCTAAAATGTTATTTATTTCGCTTGTTTTCAAATACTCGTGAAAATATATGAATTCCGCGTCTTGTGACGCCAAACATATTCCGCGTGTTGCAACGTAACAAATTGCAATATGCACACAAGATCTATGGAAGAATACTTTTCAAACAGCCTAAAATGTTATTTATTTCGCTTGTTTTCAAATACTCGTGAAAATATATGAATTCCGCGTCTTGTGACGCCAAACATATTCCGCGTGTTGCAACGTAACAAATTGCAATAGGCACACAATGAGGGAAAGAGATGGCCCATCTGACAGATCTTAGAGGTGTGGACAATGAATAATGAATATTCAGGTATTTAGCATTTAGCCCTCCCACAGACTGAAATAAATGTGACCAGTTCTGATAAAAACAGGTTTTTAGCTATTTAGATCTCAGATGTGCTAAACTGTTTTCACACCCTTACATAACCAAGACCTTGATGAACAAACGCACATTGGCAAAACAATTCGTCACTATAGTTTAGTGTGTGCTTTCACAACTTTTGTGACAGCAGAAAAATTTACTATTTTTAACTTGTGTGTTTGTAGATCTATTTACAAGCTGCATATGATACTGACCAAACTATTGATGGCATACAAATGTAGCTGTGATTGTCCTTCAAATAAAAATATCAAACACTTTGGAGTAAGTGTGTGTTAAATTGATGAAATTGAGATAAATATCAGACCATGCCAAAATCAAAAACCATCTAAAAGCTTAGCACGGACCTCAGAGGGTTAAAAGCAACTTCACACAGCGACAGGATCAGTTCTTTTGAAGCCTTTTGCAGAATAAGTCTTCTTTGTATAGGTTTTGCGTTTAAAAGAAGTTGCATAAGCGGCAGATTACGCATGACCCTAGCAGACATGTCGGTATTTCAACGGTTATTTCATTTTTTTCTGAATATACACAACTTGATACGGTGAAAGTAGATCTGTTCTGAGCCGGAATGAATCAGGGGTCTTTGCTTTATAATGAACCAGCAGATAACCGAATGGTTCGCCTGTAGCATCTTTGAAAGATTCAATAAAATATCTTGTATTACCGGGGTACATTTGTCTAGCCAACACATTAATTTGGTTATTGTCACGGGGGTTCTTAAACAATATCAGATAATTCGTATTCAGACTGATTGTACGGCTGGTCTTACCCTGAAAAAATTAATGTTGTACCAGATAGATTGCACTGAGATTACGATGATGAACGTATTGTGTAAATACTTTCTCAACCTGCTGGCTGTTACTAGCGTCTTTCATAACATCATCAATAATTAATAAACACGTTTTAGACACAGGTAATAGGTTATCGTCATCCAGTCTTTCGGGTATACCATCAACAAATGTGATATCTCTTATTTTTAACAACTCATCATATAATGGCTGCCAACAGTCGTAGATATAAACTACCTTTTCAATTTTATCAGAAATCACCCGGTCCGCATTAGCTAGTAGGTTTTTTACAAAATACGTTTTCCCAGAGTTAGATGGACCGCTTATCACGCAAGAGAAAGGGTGTTGTAACCTGTGGTCAAACCCTGTCACCTCTTTAAACCCCGGATTATTTATTTCCATATTCAGTACCCGTAAGGCAGAGTTGTGTAGTCTGGTAATAAAACACGCTTGTTATAAACTACTTTAAACCTTTTAGCAAGTAGGGTGTTTTTTAATTTGAGAGCTTTTTTAACACGATTTATGGTTTCTGATCGCGCGATAACATGACGTGTGGCGCCCCCGTGTATCACAAAATGGTCGACCAGTTCAAGTAATGTTGTAGTTTTTCATATCCGTTTCTAGCTTCACTGGCGTTCTCCCCTGCTTCAATATGTGCGTAAAGGCTTTTGTAACATCATGACCAGATTTGTCTTTTAACACCCAGACCAAGCATACTTTGGCGGTACATCTATACAGGGTGGCATAAACTTCTTTCCGTTATTTTGTATGGAAAAACAGACATATCGACCAGACCGGCATGCCATTATGAGTCTATGTTGCTAACAAAAACCGTATTTCTTTTAAAATTTTAAATTTCTTTTCAAGACACATTTCGATGTATACTGGCCCCGGCTAACCATTCTGTAACCTGACCATTATTGAGCCTTAACCCCTTGGTTTCTTTTAACACCCTGTGAAAATTATCTGTCAATCCATACGGACCCCCCGGATTTGCTAGCGTGTAACACGGTGTTTTCATCAAACGTTCTGCCCTTGTTAGAGGGCTAAAGAATAATAACAGAGCCTGAATTTGTTTAAAAAAACTTTATACACATTTAAAAACCACATCCCCCAGACTCTTTACATTTAGGAGGTTTATAAATTTCACAAAGGCTTCAACACTTTTGGCAATAAGTGTTGCCGTCAAACATTCGGCCACCTTAACAACATATACCTTTTCACTTCTACACATTTTAATTGTACATAAGCCTGTTACATATGTAAATACAACCAAAATGTTAACAGTCCTACATAACCAATTCTTTTTAAGTAGCCATGTAAAAAGTTCCTGTAAACGGATATGTAGCAGCAATGTATAATCTATAGCAGGGGTCCCAAGTACGGTCTTTGAAACTTTGTTTTACCGCTTCTTATTTGGTAGAGACTTCGTATTCCGCTTCCCAGTGCTCCGTTTCCCAATTCTCCGGCATTCGGGTATTGGACTTATTTATCCATGCTTCCAAAGTCTTTCTGAAAACATTGTCTCGATACTTTTCGGGGATGCTATTTTTCATGGCAGTCAAAGTTTGACGAATGTGCGGATCATGCCTCAGGTCAAAAGCAACTACTTCTGCTATACATGTAATTTTCTCTGGAGAACATTGCTCTCCAATCAATAGCAGCGGCATGTCCAGAATGTAGCACAGACACGGATGAAACAGCCTTTCGTATATTTTTTCATGATTAAAATAGAAATAATTTTGGTCTGGCTCGCGAATGCAACTGTGTCGAATCGGACTAGGGTTGCTAACTATGCATCCAAGACAATTCTCTTTCAAATCCTGCTCAATAATATGGTCCAAGATGCAGGCTATTGACGCCTTTATCATTCGAACTATCCGAAATGTGGCAGCGCTGTCAGGTGCTGTAGACACACTCTGAGCACCGGACGGAATGGCTGCTCTGCCTGGAGCTCCTCAGCTTTTTTTGATCTTTTTCTTATCTCCTCACTCCTCTGCTACTGTCTTTCGTTTCTCGTCTCTCGTGTCACTGTGTTCTGGAGTTTCTAGAGTCTCTCTCTCTCTGTGGTTTTTCGAAACTAAATTCTAATAATGGAGTTAATAAGCTGGTCTCTCAACGCAATTGATACAATTTTTTCAACAAGGAAAGCGGGCTCGAGGGAGCCCATCTGTCCTGACGGGACTTTCACTGCGGGATATGCTATGGACTCATGGAACAGCTGGAGACCGGTGTGTCTGGCGGCGCTTTCTGTCGAGGACGTCGAGGATTTGTACCTGTTTGGC
Organism: Aldrovandia affinis; assembly: GCA_029706075.1. Classification (NCBI taxonomy): domain Eukaryota; kingdom Metazoa; phylum Chordata; class Actinopteri; order Notacanthiformes; family Halosauridae; genus Aldrovandia; species Aldrovandia affinis. The sequence continues at coordinate 75,249 of JAINUG010000585.1, forward strand.
TTCATGATAACTGGACAGTTGTTGCTAGCTTTAGCATTGGCACTGACCTATCGGGAAATTGGAAAGATGGCATCGTCTCAAAACGCCCAAAAGGTGCCTGTCATATTAAACGAGATGGGTAGAGCGCTAGGTTCTCAGATGGTGGCGGTGGCTGAACTGGGACGGAAATTGGACAATATCTCTGAGAAACTTAGCATTTTACAACAGCGACGTAGAACCGTTGAAGACCCTGAAAAATTCTGTGGGGGGGATTGAGGAGCAGCATGAAACTTGCTGCCTACATCCTGACCCATAACATTCTAATCTGGCTCCCCTGCTATTGGTCTGGCAAGGCCGTTGCGTCAACCTCCCCTGGAAATTCTACGGATGAATGAGAAACTTTCCCTACACCCCCATCATCCCAACCCAAACAACTCTGCTGACGACTTTTGGACGAGGCCGACCGAGGGCGTTTCCGTGGCAACCTGTTATCGTTGGAACATTCTGCGTGCGCATGCGCGTGTCTCGGACCAGAAGGACTCTACAGAATTACACACAGACACTAACATATACACAAGGACAAGGACTAACTGATTAACACACAGACATGCACTCCATGCACACCAGCAATCACCCCGCCTCCGCACCCCACCCCCGCCTCGCTAATCTGTGCTCTTCCTGTGTATCAGAATGGCGCCAGTCCCCCAACCCCCTTTGATTTCAATATAGCGTTGCAAGACCTCTGGATCGCGCCGCATTGGCTGCAGTCGAGTTCTTGTGGCCTGTGTTGTAATCCCCTAATCCCCCCCCCCTACCTATCACCACCCCCCCTCCCCCTATTTCCTCCTTTGATTGTAATGTCCCCGTTTTTATCTGTTGTGCCCTGTTAAGTTTTGCCTGTGTTAAATGTAAGTAGATGAGCCCACAGAAATGTAATGTGTTGTATTTCTGTGTGTATTTCTGCGTGTATTTCTGATGCTTCGAAGTTGAGGGGCCAGGCCCAAGATTATTACTCTGGTGTACCTAGTATCACAGATGTAACTAAATAAAGCAATCAATCAATCAATCAATGTTTGCGGTAGGAAGGCCAGTTTGCTTTCGCCCATTTCTTGCTCCAGACGCTGCAGCCATACCGTGGTGCTGTCCGAGTCAATGGCATCCCTGTCGCTGGTGGTGACATCTTGTTTGTTAGAGCTGTGAGACATGTTTTTGCAGTATGGCATCGATGTTTAAAACAGATAACCACGGGTCCTTTAAATACAGGTAAAACAAGGGTGTGGGATGGTTAAAAACGTCTGGTTGTGCGGGGGCGGGGACGGGGGCCGGGGCTGGGGGAATGGGGGTGTTTGAGACCTTAGGTTGTTTGGATTGGCCCCCGGGCGTTATAATTTTCTAGAAAGAAAATGTATGTGGGCGGTTCATGTATCTCTTTCCAAAGAAAGAAAAGCCTGCATAAATTAATTGGCCCTTCTCGTTTCTCATACTTTTAAGATTACAAGGCTACCATTTTTAGCAAACTACCCATGTATTGTTTCGGGTGTGCGTTTTAAAGACACGTACAAATTGCACTTAGCACATGTTATTACATCTGAAACCCCCGTTGAGGCATCCAATTGTCGTGTGTGTGTGTGTGGCATTGTTAACATGCAATATTTTAAATCATTTGACTATGTTAAACTGCTATATTCTGTAGTTCATCTGACTGTTTCTGATCAATACCCTATTGCGGAGATGGATTATATGTTTTTATACTTTTAGATTTTGATAAACCACGTGTTTTTATAAGCAGCATTGACCGCGTCTAATATAGCGGTATGAACATGTTTAAAAATTAAAAATAATTGACCCCGGCATTATAATTTTCTAGAAAGAAAATGTAAGGGGTCCGTTCATGTAGGCTAGATCTTTCCAAAGAAAGAAAACCCTGCATAAATTACTCTGCCACTCTCGTTTCTCGTACTTTTAAGGCTACTTCTAAACGTTTTATAAGACACAGTGGCACCTTTTTTGTAGTATATTACCATTTTAGAAGTTCAGTAGTAAAGCTACCATTTTTATCAAACTACCAACGTATTGTTTCAGCTGGGGCATTTTAAAGACACGTACAAGTTGCACTTAGTACATGTTATTCCATCTGAAACCCCTTTGAGGCTTCCAATTGTTGTATGTGTGCGGCATTGGTTTACACCATACGGCGGTTTTGAAAATATTAGCCATAGAGAGACAAGCTGTTGGGGGGCGGGCAATAGAGTCTAGCAAATATTGTGGAGACGTCTGTATAGGCGTGCATGAGTTGTTTAGACAGTACGTTGTCGCCATTGATCACAAATGCTTTGTCGGCTCTCAGCTGTCACCACTGCCTGACTTCCTTGCTAGGCCATTGTTATCAACACCATTTGTCTCGACCTTCTGATATGCATATATTCAGGTGGGAGAATCATTCACTTCGGTGGTTGTGGCCCTCTGTGTGTAATAAAATGGCCTTTCAAGTCTGGACTGTCAGTGTATTACTTATCGGCTGGCAGGACATATGGTCGTGTTCCTGTTCTTGTATTTTGTGCAATGGTGTTATGTGAACGCCCTCCTTTTTCCTTGTTATGGTGGGCTATTGCTTGCGATTCTTTGTGTTTTATAAGCCGTTGCGAGTTTTACATGCCCGGTATTCTTTCCTGCGTCTATAAGCTTTGTTGACATAAGTCGGTTAGTGCAATCATGAAAAAGCAAACTTTCCTGATTCGCTTTGATGCTATGGAGGCGTGGGGTCTAGTCTAACGGACTGTTAGTGTATTACTTATCAGCTGGCTGGACATCTGGTCGTGTTCCTGTTCTTGTATTTTGCACAATGGTGCTTATGTGAACGCCCTCCTTTTCCTTGTTATGGAGGGCTATTGCTTGCGATTCTTTGTGTTTTATAAACCGTTGCGAGTTTTACACCCCCGGTATTCTTTCCTGCATCTATAAGCTTTGTTGACATAAGTCGGTTAGTGCAGTCATGAAAAAACGAACTTTCCTGATTCGCCTTGATGCTATGGAGGAGTGGGTTCTAGTCTAAATCATCTATTCCAAGAAGGCTTTTGACCTTTCTTTGTATAATACCCCCTTATTAGGCTGCTGCCGGAGTGTGACATTGTCTAAATTTCAGATACACAGGCGCACTATACATGTTTGAGTGTGTACAAATTTTGTGTTTATACCCCGAAAAGTTATACTTTGAACTATTCTGCATATTACATGCAAACTGAAAATTGCTTGGTCTACAGTATCTGGCGGTTTAATAAAAACCAGAGTGGTGGAAGTGGGGGCGGCTGCGTGTTAACGGTGTTATAAATTAAATAAACACCATTTTACTTTATTTTGGGGGGTAAGCATTTATATAGCTCTCTAGCAAAGAGTGTGAATTGTATGCTTTAATAAAGTGTGTTCGTATTCTACAATTGCGGGCTTGGGGTGTTAAAAGAAACAACGGTCCTGAGGTTACAGACTGTTGGTCCGTGTGTTAAAAGACAAAGCTGGTCATGAAGTTGCTAAAGTCTTTACGCACATGTTAAACAGAAAATATAGTAAATTAACAAAACAAATGAACTAAAGAATTTATCGAAAGCGATACAAGTCTGGATTGTGAGAAGCAGAGAAACCAGAACTATTGCAGGATTCAACGAATGGATTGCTCCCTCAAAGGACCCGAGAGTGTTCTAGCTACAAAGAGCATCACTTGCTACCCCTCTAGGTAACTAATAGCGCATTTCTAACATCAAAATACAATGCCATTGACCCCCGTAGCTACTGCACATCTGTGGTGCCATATCTGGATTGCTAATGCTCGCTAGACAGTTGGTGTATTACTTATCAGCTGGCTACTTTATTTAGCACTCAACGTTTAGCCTGTTGGCATGCTAACGTTAGCCACGTTTTCAGTTTTTCAGATATTAGACAGCTAGTGTTGGGCTGTACATGTGAAAGCATAGCTATTGTGTCAATGTAACGGCTCGTTAGCCTACATGTACATCACTAGTTAGCAAACCATCTGACTTCAAACCAAAATGAACTGCTCGAGAAATAATGTACGTTAGCTAACGTACCTAACAAGTGAAGTGAGCTAATGCAGTTAACTAGTTCATTAACATTCTCAGACGTGCATTAAATGATTGGAAAGTATATGAAATGTTATCCACTTAAAAACACAGACATTTAGTTAACCTTTATTGTGGAACGTTAACGTCATTATAACGGAACCCCCATGTGGAAATCTATGAAGAAGGCTTTAAAAGGTGAAACAGTTGGTTTACATATTTTCTCTTATGCTGTTCTGGTAGGCAACGAAAACAATATCTGACATTTGAATCAACCTGACGTGCCTATGTTGATCTGGTACATTGTGAGTTTATTGTTTGAACACGTGTTGCGTTGTTGACGCGTGTGTTTCTCGGTGCCTGAGACAAACTGTAACATGAAAGGTTTTAGGGCTTGTAGACGGGGTACGACGAGAACCCCCCTGTATGGATGACACATAGGTTGCCCCCCTGCCAGTCTTTTGGACACCCCTGTTACGGGGTGTGGGATCTCTCATCCATGCCAGAGACGCACCAAGACGGCGTTCATGATATCCCCCACGCGGTTTGAAAGATTTTTTACATTAAATAGTATGTTGCTTAACTAAGAATAACCAAAAATGATAAGTTCTTGAATTTAGTTGCTAAATTTAAGAGGCCCCTGGTCTTCCCTAGTTAAGACGCTTGCTCACCATCAGACTAGAGTGTCAAAATATCAAATTTTAGCTATATGGTTATCAAAATATATACAGTGCCTTGAAAAAGTACTCAGACCATTGCACATTTTTCATATTTGTTGCTTTCAAGCTTTCATTTATAACACTTTAATTTAAAAATTGTATATGGTGTTATAAATGAAATAAATACAATCGTGCAAACAAAATGCTTTAATACAGGTATTTAAGTAATGTTTTGGTGCAATTTCATCCAAGGTTTTACCGTTTGTGGATGGCCATGCTGCGCCTGTGTGGATGACACCTAGATGCTATTTCCTCTCCACGGCCTCCCCCCTTTCTCAGACTCTAACACTGACAGTCTTTTGTGCGCCCTGTTAGCAACCTTTATTACCTGGTGGGCCCCACGTCACACACCCCACACACACCCGGCGCACATTTAAAACATGAACAAACCTTAAAAAACATATGGTGGGCTCCAACAGACACCGCTGTCAATGCTGAGGCATACGTCACACAAAGCCCCCTGCCATAAATACTTCCTCCTCCCCACCTTATCAACAGGATATTAAAAAAGTAATTAAAAAAGAAATTAAACAGGAAATTAAACAGGAAATCAAAAAGTAATTAAAAAAGAAATTAAAAAGTCTTAAAGAGTGCCTTATATCAACTACTAGCCTTATATCAATGACTACTTATGAAAGGAAAATGTAAAATGAGACGGGAAATATTTTTCATATACAATGTTTTATTGGAGAACAGAGACACCGGGAATGGTATAGCCTATATATATTTTTTTTTTTATTATGTTGGTGTCCCATTATTAAACATTTACATGTTTGCCATTCAGCATATGCTCTTATCCAGAGTGACTTAAAAGATGTGCATACATACATGATAAGATCAATTATTGTTTATGCAAGGGATCAGTGTAGTAATACAGGAATAGACATAATCGTTGCTAGCTGCATACCATACCTGTAATACTGGGAAGGAAAAGGGTTAGTATTAGGGATGCAAAATTGGGATTTTTTTTCTAACCGATAGTCGACCCTCATTAATCGGTTATTATCGGTTAACCAATAAGCTTAACCCTCTGAGGTCCGTGCTAAGCTTTTAGATGTTTTTTGATTTTGGCATGGTCTGATATTTATCTCAATTTCATCAATTTAACACACACTTACTCCAAAGTGTTTGATATTTTTATTTGAAGGACAATCACAGCTACATTTGTATGCCATCAATAGTTTGGTCAGTATCATATGCAGCTTGTAAATAGATCTACAAACACACAAGTTAAAAATAGTAAATTTTTCTGCTGTCACAAAAGTTGTGAAAGCACACACTAAACTATAGTGACGAATTGTTTTGCCAATGTGCGTTTGTTCATCAAGGTCTTGGTTATGTAAGGGTGTGAAAACAGTTTAGCACATCTGAGATCTAAATAGCTAAAAACCTGTTTTTATCAGAACTGGTCACATTTATTTCAGGCTGTGGGAGGCTAAATGCTAAATACCTGAATATTCATTATTCATTGTCCACACCTCTAAGATCTGTCAGATGGGCCATCTCACTGGGCCATCAGTGTTATATTCGGAGTTCCTGTTCTGTTGTTTTTTGGTCTTTGTTTATTTTTCATTCAGTCCTTATTCATTATTCTTTATCCAGTATTGCATTTTCCTGTTCTGTCACGTTCTGCTCCCTGTCTGTGCTTGTTCAGTTTATTTCGAGATCCACTCCTTGTCTTGTCATGCACTTCGGGAGTTTATACTTTTCGGGGTTTTTCCGCCTTCGCTTATTATCTCGTTTTCTTCCTTCTTACTTTCTAGATTGCACTTTGTATATATTAGGTAGATGTGTAAAGTACTAACCAACTAATCTACTAACGTTAGGGATTTAGATTAAGTTACTAACACGCGGAATATGTTTGGCGTCACAAGACGCGGAATTCATATATTTTCACGAGTATTTGAAAACAAGCGAAATAAATAACATTTTAGGCTGTTTGAAAAGTATTCTTCCATAGATCTTGTGTGCATATTGCAATTTGTTACGTTGCAACACGCGGAATATGTAGTCACAAGACGCGGAATTCATATATTGAATATATATACGAGTATTTGATAACATGGCAAATCAAATATAGTTACTTACTCTTCGTCAGTTATTGTCTTCGTCGCTTTTCATCAATACTCTCAAACACTGCAGCGCAGAAAATCTTTCCATCTTGAATAAAATTGTATGTCTGTATAAAATCTTGCTTCAAATTGTCGGGACAGTTTATGTGTTTACGCCGGCGTTTTCACACATGGCCCCACGCCCCTCCCCACATACCTCGCCGAAACTCGCCCCTAGTTACCATGTCAATAGAAGGGGGACGTTACTACCAGGTAAAAAAGAGAGTAAAAGGCAAGGTTTACTTTTCGTAAATTTCGTTAATTAACCTAATTTAAAAAATCCCATTTGATTTGCCAGTGCTCAAATCGGAAAGTCGCGATTCTAAGGTTTCTGTCAATGTTTTTGTCGCGTGTGTATGATAAAATATCGCGAAGTTAGAAATAGTAAAATACTTTTATTGCTGCTGGGAGCGGCGCCGCTCCCGTCGACCTCAGGGGGTTAAATAGGCTATAAACAGATGAATGTAAATCCATGAACCATTAAAAATACAGCCGCATATTCAAACATAGGCTGTCTACCCTGCCGCGCTAATCCGACAAAACCGCTATAGTTTAGGCTAGCCTATTCATGAACATTTTAAAATAGCCTAACGGAGAAAAAAGCCAATATTAGCCAGAAAAGAGGCCGTTTTTACTGTCATGGTCCCGTGAGCACAGTGATTTAGTAGCTTCCCCAACACTGGCAATAGAACACAGGCAGCCTATGATTGGCTACGGTGAGCCGGTTAAAAAAAGGCACATTTTCACTCACCCGTTGTCAAATAATGTTGAAACACAAGGCCAAGCAGTAAAGTTTCTTAATTCAGCTAACGTTAGCTAGCCATTCTGTTTTGGTAGGTCTATGGCTTTGAAAGCGTGTTCCACCTGCAGACTTTGTTATATCCTCTGCAGTATGGGGGAAAACGTGGCTAGAGTCGTAGAAAAGAGTAACGTTATTGTCAGCTAGATAAAGGCTACAGCAGCGCTACACCGTTATGAATAATTAACTTTACAAAACAAATTAACACAGTGATTTTCCCTATAGGGTATAATTATAATTTTCCCTCAAGCAAATGGGTCAAACGCCAGCACATGGCTTTAAAATCACCACTCGCGCAACATACGTAGATTCTGCTATCGGTCAGAGTTGCACCTCCTGCTCTGTTGTCCCCCAAATTTAGCTATTGTCCTGTTTTTTAACTTTTAACACTAGGCTAACATTATAGCAACTTTTTTTGAATAAACTTGTCTGCACTTTGTTTTAGGGGAAATTGATTGCTCAGGTATAGGTTGAATTGGCGGAAAGTGAGATGTCAATATGTCTATCCAACTTATATTCACCGCAAATGCCTAATGCATAAAATAGCACGTATGAACTGAACGCTATTTGGAATACACTTAGCCTACACTTCTGCTTCTTGTCAGTTTGTTTGTCTTTGATATATGAGCATGTAGGCTAGTAGATAGGCTATAATGTGCATTAATCATTAACCTAAACAGTCTAAATTAAATCTAGCCAAATACAGACTTGATGACGTTGCATTTGAAAGACTGCGCTCTGGCACTAAAAACATTAACTTCAAAAAATACATTGTCTGAAACTAAACTAAATGTGAACTTCATTATCAAATTAAACTTACCACTTCCCCTCTCCTCAAAAATGAACAAAATAGATCAACACACACAAGCCTTTGTAATAAATTATAAATCGGACATGGCTTGTGGATGTTCACTGAGTATGTGGTACTGCATTGTAGTAGTGCTGCTGCTAAATTTTAAGACAGCATTGCACATTTTGCAGCGCACTTCATCGTCGTTTTTAACTAAATGTTCCCAAACCGAACTCCGTTTTGCTCACTTCATTTTGTTCTCTGACTCTGTGAGAGCTAACGTTGCCTACAAGTAACATAGCCACATGAAAGCTAAGGAAACTAAACTTAGGCATCTGAAAGTTAACGAAACGTAGGCATCTGAAGGTTAACTAGTGGGTTTTTAGTCTCTTGCGGAAGATAGCCAGTGATTCCACAGTGATTCCTGTTGTGTGCCCTCTTGGGTGAGGAAATACAGGAACACAGTTTGTCCGTCTGTGTCCTTGGGTGAGTAAACACAGAGATGGACAATCTATCATCAACTAAAAGCCACTGTTGGAACCAATTAATCAGTATATGATTTATAGTTTATAGATGGATTTAATTATTAACTAACATGGGCTGGGAAAAATCTCTGCTGTAAAAAGCACCCGTACCACAGCATAAAAAAGCTAAAATGCATTAATTGAGTTAAAGCTGTAATTCTACATTAATTAATTAATGTAGAACTATGGAATATTACTGAATACTTTGCATGAAAGAATACAATTCCTTTATGCAAAGAGCCCTTCCAAACCATATATGACCATTACTGGTGAATTTAATCATTACCACAAGCTAAAAATCTGTAAACAATCCCATAGTTTACCATGGGGATTTTCGGAGTACTCTTCCCTCCACAGGTAGAACTGCTTTCCCACGTAATTGGAGCACTCGTACACCATGAAGCAGCCATCATCCACCCTGCAGGAGTTGCAGCAGCTCAGGTAGGAATTGAGCTCAGGGCAGTCTCTCATGCACTCATAGGAGCACCCACCGAAGTTCCTGTCCTTGTAGAAGATGAGATGGATGCGCTACCCAGCTCCTTCACTGAGGATTGCACTCCCGTCTTACTCCTCGGTGACTTCATTCATTTCATTTCATTTTCATTTCATTTCATTTATTTATATTGCGCCCCCCAGCCAATAGTTACATCAGCCCGGGGCGCAGCCCGAGGAAGAGGAAAACCATAGATAAGAACAATAGGAACATTACAAGCAGCCATCCAAAACAAAACAAAGAACATAAAGACATAAATACATCTGTCACACAACCGTAAAAGCTAACTCAGGGATTGTCTCTGGCAAAAAGGTGTGTTTTAAGTAGGGCCTTAAAAGTCTGTAGGGTGTTTGCAGACTTGATGTTTAAAGGGAGCTTATTCCACAATTTCGGCGCAGTAACAGCGAATGCTCCGTCTCCCTTTGTCACCAATTTTGACTGCGGGATCTTCAGGCAAACTTGGTCGCTAGATCTGAGGGATCTGGAGCTAGATGATCGGACCAGGAGTTCCTCAATGTAGGCAGGAGCGAGACCGTTTAGGGCTTTGAAGACGAACATGAGGATTTTGAAGTTGACTCTCTGCTTCACAGGGAGCCAATGGAGGGATGCAAGGACTGGGGAAATGTGGTCCCTCATTTTGGTGCCCGACACAAGCCTGGCAGCTGCGTCCTGGTCAAAGAAGACTCCCAGGTTTTTGACATGGGGTTTTATCAGGGTGGACAGACTACCCATGTTATTAGCGATCTGGCTGACAGAGGTGGATGTGCCGAACAGGATTATCTCGCTCTTGCTCTCATTTAGTTGCATGAAACTTTGTGACATCCACTCCTTGATGTTTCCCAGGCAGTCCTTCAGACGGTTTAAACCAGTGGGGTCGTCTGTGGTGAGTGGTAAGTAGACCTGGGTATCATCGGTATAGCAGTGGAACGAGATGTTATGCCGAGTGATAATCTGACTGAGGGGGAGCATGTAGAGATTGAAGAGAATGGGAGCCAGGATCGAACCCTGTGGGACTCCGCAGGTGAGGTTGGTTTTCTGGGAGGAGCAGTTTGCTAGGCTCACCGAGAAAGTTCTATTTTCAAGGTAAGACTTGAACCAAGCCAGGCGGTATTTGTGATGCCAGCCCCTGTTGGAGGCGGTTGATGAGGATGGTGTGGTCAATCGTGTCAAAGGCTGCACTTAGGTCGAGGAGGACCAGTGCAGCACATTTCCCGGAGTCGGTGATGAGGAGTAGGTCGTTCAGTACCTTCAGGAGGGAGGACTCAGTGCTGTGACCAGCCCAGAAGCTGGACTGGAATTTCCCCAGAATGTTGTTGCGATGGAGGTAGGGGAGCAGCTGACTGAGAACAACCTTTTCCAGTAGTTTAGACAGGAATGGAAGTTTGGATATTGGCCTGTAGTTGCTGAGGAGGGCAGGGTCTAAGCTGGGTTTTTTAAGACGGGGCTGGACTACTGCTTGTTTAAAGGAGGATGGAACCATAGCCGTAGCTAGGGAGCTGTTGATGATGGAGAGGATTTGTGGACCAACTGTGTCGAACACCTCCTTGAGGAGAGGGACAGGGTCCAGGGGGGATGACGTAGGCTTCAGTGAGGAGGCCATCTCGGAGAGGGAGGACATTGAGATAGGGTCAAACCTGGGGAGATTGAATGCGCATCCCAGAGTGGTGGCCAGGTCCTGAGTGGGCGGTGGGATATTTCTTCTGATGTTAATCACTTTCTCAGAGAAAAAGGACAGAAATTCCTCACACTTGGCGGGGGATGGGTCCTGGATAGCAGTAGGAGAGGGGTATGCAACAGAGTTTATGGTCCGGAATAAAACTCTGGGGTTGTGTGAGTTGTTGACGATTACACTGGAAAAGTATTTAGCTCTCTCGCTTTTTACCACTTTCTGGTAGGTCTGCTGGCTGTCCCTGAGCATCTCCAGTGAGATCTGTAGCCGGTCTTTCTTCCACCTGCGCTCAGCCTGCCGCCAAATCCTCCTCTGTGCTCTAGTGGTGTCATTGAGCCAGGGGGTAGCCGATGGTTTGGGCTTCTTGAGGGTGAGAGGAGCGATGGTGTCCAGGATAGACTGGCAGGTGAAGTTAAGCATGATGGTGAGTTCCTCAGGGTCTGAAGATGGTTTTTCGCCTGCGGTGTTTTTGGCGGCGGTAAAGGCGGAGGGAAACTTGGTGGGTGTCTGGGCATTGATGGAACGAGAGAGGCGTACGGGGCGTTGAGAGTTAGTGGGAGGGGGGGCAAGGATGAATTAAAAAGCACGGCATCATGGTCACAGTCAACATGGGCCTTCGTGGTCCCCACATCTCTGATGGGGAGATCCAGGGAGAGGACGAGATCTAGGGTGTGTCCTCCTTTGCGGGTGGAACCAGAGACATGTTGGATCAGTCCGAAAGACTGGATCAGGTCCATAAATTCACTCTCAAATGCCCTGATGGGATTGTCGACATGGATGTTAAAGTCACCCAAAATCAATACCCTGTCGTGGTTGGGGATGATGTCTGTGGGGAAAGTAGAGAACTGAGATATAAAGTTCTTAGTTTCCTTAAAAACCCTGCTGTCCGTCGGACGGTAGATGGTAATGACCAGGAGGGGGTCAGCTGAGCCCACTTTAACTAGCTGAGCTTCAAAGCTGGAGAAAGTGGGGCAGTTCAGCATGGAACAGGTGTAATTGTCCTTGTACACGAAGGCCACGCCCCCTCCCGTCTTGCCGCATCTCGGAGTGCAGTGGAATTTCCAGCCGACTGGGCAGAGTTCTTCAACCTGCTGCTGGCCACCCATCAGTCCTCTGCATTTCTCCCCCTGCTTCAGTCCTTCGACTTCATCATGGCTGAATCCCCATCCACCCACAAGGCTGGTAAACAACTGGACCTGGTCTTCACTAGGAACTGCACCTCCCCCAACATTGTGGTATCTCCTCTGCATGTGTCTGACCACTGCTTTCTGTCTTTTTCCCTCCCCCTCCGCTCTGTGCCTAAACCATCTTCACCTGTCCCCACTGTCTTTGTCTGTCGCAACTTCTGCTCTCTCTCCCACGCAGCCCTGTCAGCTACTGTTCTATCTTCCATTCCCCCTACTGATGCCTTCTCTCAGCTACCTGCTGAGGAAGCCTCATCCACCCTACTGTCTTCTCTCTCCTCCTTTGACCTGCTCATCTCCGACCCCCCACCCCCTGGCTAACTGACAACATTCAGGCTGACCGACTCAAACTGCGAGCAGCAGAAAGGAAATGGAGAAAGTCCAAATCCCCTGTGGCTCTGACTGACTTCCACACACTCCTGGCTACCTTTTCCTCTAACCTCTCCTCTGCTAAATCTGCATTTTTCCTTTCCAAGATTCAATCTTCTGCTTCTGACCCTCGAAAACTGTATTCTACATTTTCCTCTCTCCTTACCCCTCCTCCTCCCCCACCCCCCTCCTCTCTGACTGTGGACGAGTTTGCATCCTTCTTTCGCGAGAAGGACGATGACATTCGCAACTCCTTCCCCCCATTCTCTCCCTCACCTAATCTTCCCTCACCCATCTCGCTACCTAAACCTCTGTCGGGGAGGTGCATTTGTCAACATAGTATGATTGACCTCTTCGCTTGGTAGCAATGGTCTTGAGCACATTATGCCTCCCCAAATATCAGCTCAACCAACTTCTTGGTATAAATGAAGCTGGCTCCACTAGGCCCTAGTGATGTTTGATATCGCCACGATTCTCAACATGAGGAGCATATCAATGGCAACTTTGAAAATATATCTTGTGGTAGTAAGTGACCCAAAACAAAAATATAAAAAGGGAGTCTGAACCTGGCTTGCACTGCAACTCCCCCCAAATCATAAAATGATGGGCTAAGAAGGGAGTGAGCCAACGCGCCCCCCCCCGCCCCACCCCAACACTTAAAGTCTGACCTGTTGGTAACACGATGCTTAGATTTTGGGGGAATTCTACTCTTGCTCTGTCCTTTTTTCTGTTCTCTTGGAATATCGGGTGCCAGCTAACACCTCGGCTCCATGTGTTTCGCATTTTTGGAGAGGTTTGGTTTGGTATAAGTTCCTTCCATTTCACCTCTTTTGTGATTGTTACATGTCAATTTTATGTCCAGAATTTAGTATTTGTTAAGCCGGAAGATCTAATTGAGTGTTTATTTCCATGTGCGTGATAACTGTTGGGGCTATCCAGTTTAGAATTTACGTCTTTCAGGTCACGGCCAGATGAGAGCGGAGCTTGGCGTGGTATGAGCAAGCTAGTGAAATGGTAGCGATAATGTTCCATATGTGGAGACAGAATTAAACCCTACATATTGGAGGTTCCGATTTGTTAAGGTAGTTGGACCTATGTCTGTAGATTGGACGTTGAATGATTTGTTTAACTGTTGTAACAGAATAAACCAGCTGTTAATTTTAATTGAATTGTGGGTTGTATATTTTGATGGTTGTTTTTGAAGGTTGATCCACCAGATTGCTCTGCCTATCAACGAATTCAGTGATTTAATTCATAATTGCTTTTCTGTGTAGTAATTAGTATATTAAATCAAATAAATATAGTTTACATGCAGGATAAGTGACGGGGTTTTAACACGTAATACCACTTGTGTTCAGTATTCAGAGGGCTGAACTTTAAACAAGGGCGTTTGACTGTTAAGGCTACTGGATTCAGGGAATAGACATTTTTATTCTAACCTCATTGTTCCGACACCTCTCACCCCTCTGTCCTCCTTCTCGCCCCTCCCTGACTCGGACATCCTTCAACTTGTTCACTCCCACCATGCCACCACCTCCCCTCACGATCCCATTCCTTCCCCCGTCTTCCAGTCCATTGCTATGGACATCCTCCCCTTTGCCTCCAATGTTATTAGCTCCTCCCTTTCCTCTGGCTATGTCCTCTCTCCCCTCAAAAGCACCCATGTTGTCCCCCTCCTCAAAAACCCTCTCTGAATCCTGCTGTCATTTCCAACTACCGACCTGTCTCTCTCCTCCCATTCCTCTCCAAAACACTAGAGCAGGCTGTCTATAACCAACTGTCTGCTCATCTCCTACAGAATGACCTGCTTAATCCTAACCAATCTGGGTTCAAGGCAGGCCACTCCACAGAGACTGCTCTGCTTGCGGTCACTAAGGCTCTTCAAATGACTAAGTCCCAATCCCTTAGCTCTGTTCTCCCAGCTACATTTTATTCCGTGGACCATGAGATCCTGCTCTCATCTCTCGTCGAGATGGGAATCTCTGGATTTGCACTGATATGGTTCAAGTCATAGCTGGCTGACCGGTCCTATCAGGTGGCCTGTAGAGGATCCCTCTCCTCTCCCCACACCCTCTCCACTGGAGTCCCGCAGGGCTTGGTGCTAGGCCCCGTCCTATTCTCCCTGTACACCAAGTCACTTGGTTCTGTTGTCTCTGCTCATAGTTTTTCTTATCACTGTTATGCCGACGACACTCAACTCTTTCTCTCCTTCTCTCCATCTGAGACCCAGGTCCCGGCACGGATCTCTGCATGCCTGGCTGACATCTCTGCCTCGATGTCCACCCACCACCTGAAGCTGAACCTGGGGAAGACTGAGCTGCTCTTCCTCCCAGTGAAGGGCTCCCCGATGATTGATGCTCCATAGTGTCTCCATCCCAGTGTGCCAGGAGTCTTGGAGTGACCCTGGACAACCAGCTGTGCTTCTCGGGCCACATCGCAGCGATCACTCAGACCTGCCAATTCTCCCTCCACAACATCCAGAGGATCCGACCGTTCAAATCAAAATCAAATCAAATCAAATTTATTTGTATAGCGCTTTTCACAATTGAATTGTTACAAAATGCTTAACAGAGGGGGAACCCAGGCCTAGACCCCCCCAAAAGCAAGCCTAAAGGCAACAGTGGCAAGGAAAAACTCCCTTGGTAGGGAGAAACCTTGGGAGGAAGCATAAGAAGCATCCTCTTCTGGCCGGCACAGGGTGTGTCCAAAAAAGACCATATCATGGTCAGTCCAAGGTGACTCAGGGCTGAAAGACTTTGCCCCTCCTGAGTTAGGGGGGGGGGCTAAATCACAAGAAGGAGGTCCAGATCCAGGGACTGGGTAGGCGTGGGGGTGAGGGTTGATAGGGGCAGCTCAGCTCACACTTCTTGTAGGATCTAGGGCTCGGGATCAGGTGCCTCCGAGTCAGAGGCAGAGGCAGAGGCAGAGAAGAGAAGAGAACATGCAGTCAGAAAAAAAAAATAGTGCTATAGCCAGTAGCATTATGTGAGCGCAGGGGAGCATAAGCATAGGAACTATACAGATAGCCCTGAAAGGTGTAAGCTATGGCAGCATACCTATTAGGAGAGGGATAGAGAATACACACAGCCATGAGAGAGTTCCAAACCATCAACACCTGATCATGGATAACCAGTTTAACAGTGGTGGTAACACGTTGCGGAGGTTACAGTATGGAACGTTTCTCACTCCATAAGACACTAGGGCATGGCCTTCTCCATCTCTCCACCTAGACTATGTTTGGCAGTAGGCTAGGCTGAAAAGATATGTTTTTAATCTACACTTAAAAATGTGAACTGTGGCCGAATCCCTAACATGCCTTGGTAAACCGTTCCACAACAGAGGAGCTCTAAAAGAGAAGGCTCAGTGCTATGGTTTGGTCTAAAACCTGATTGTAGTGTTTCATACAGATTATTCCCTTTTAGGAAAGCAGTTAATTGTTGAGCTACAGATTTCTCTAACATTTTTCATAAAAAGGGAAAATTTGAAATGGGCCTATAGTTCTTCAGATTAACAGGATCATGATTTGGTTTCTTTAGAGGCTTGATTACTGCCACTTTTAAAGACTTAGGTATGTAACCCAATAATAGGGATGTATTTATGATATCTAACATGGGCTGGCCTAGCACAGGCAAAAGCTCTTTAATAAGCTTTGTTGCTATGGGGTCTAACAGACATGTAGATGATTTGGAGGACATAACCAGTTTACTAAATTTGTCCAGATCCAAGGGAGTGAAAAACTCAAGGGTCTCTATGCAACCCTGCTCCTGATAGCCCTGTACCATCTCGGGAGTTGGAGAAATAGATATTGGGAGTCATTTTCATAATTTGTTCTCTGATTGTCTTAATCTTATCAGTAAACGAGTTAATGAAGTCATTAGAATTATAGTTAGAAGGATAACTGCTGTAATCTGAAGACAGATTTTTGTCAGTTTAGCTACCGTGTTAAATAGAAATCTTGGGTTGTTTTTATTCTGGTCAATTAATTTTGAGAGCTACGATGACCTAGCTGTAGTAAGGGCATGCTTGTATTCTATTAGGCTGCCCTTCCAAGCAGAGGGAAAACCCTCTAAATTGGTAGAGCGCCATCTGCGTTCTAATTTCCTGGAAACTTGTTTAAGGGCACGGGTATGGTCAGTAAACCAGGGTGCAAGTTTCTTCTGACTGCATTTCTCCCTCTTGAGGGGTGTGACAGCATCAAGTGTATTCCGTAAAATATGATTTACCGCATCTGTTTGATGATCAATTGACAAAAAGCTGTTTGGATCCTGACTTGATACTAACGACTCGGGAAGTATGTTTATCAATTTTGAAGCCGTCAATTAATTTAGAGAGCAGCTGGAATAGTATCTAGGTTCCGATTTAATAGAAATGTTTACCTATATTTCAGGTAATTTCAGTACAGGATTATGGGGAGACACAATGATATTCTCGACATCGATACCATATGATAACACTAAATCTAAGGTATGGTTGTGGCAGTGGGTTGGTTCAGACACATTTTGAATAAAACCAACAGAGTCAATAATAGCTGCAAAAGCCAGTCCTAAAGGGTCGCTGTCATCAACATGTATGTTGAAATCTCCAACAATCACAACTTTATCTGCCATAGTTGCCAAGCTTGATAAAAACTCTGCAAACTCAGAAAGAAAGACAGTATACGGTCCAGGTGGTCTATAAATAGCTATTAAGAGGAAGGATTGCAATGGGGTAACTTTATCTTTTGACCATCCAGAAAGCATGACAAGCGATTCAAAAGAGGAGATCTTATCTCCACATTTATGTGTGAATCTAAATTTTGTCGCAAAAATCACAACAACACCGCCCCCTTTACCGGACAGATGCGGCGCTTGACAGCTAGCATAACCATCAGGAGATGCCTCATTAAGTGCACTGTATTTGTCAGGCCTCAGCCAGGTTTCAGCGAAACTATCCAGGTCAAAACTATGGTCAGTGATTAGTTTGTTCACAAGAACCACCTTAGGGGAAAGTGATCTAACATTTAACAATCCACATTTAAGATATGTCTTATTATGGGCCTCCCACGTGGTCCAGTGGTTACAACGTTCGACACTGGCCACAGAGACCGGGGTTCGATTCCGTAAAAAACTAAGTAAAAAAAAAAAAGATATGTCTTATTACAAGCAACACTTATAGCAGGCTGAGAGGTTTTAATATAAATAAGATTATGTACACATAACTACTGGTCCAGGCCCTGGTGATCTCATGTCTGCACTATTGCAATTTCTTGCTGGCAGGCCTTCCGGCCTGTCCCATCAAGCCACTGCAACTAGTCTAGAATGCTGCTGCACATCTGGTGTTCAGTTAAACGAAGTTCACCCATGTCACCCATCTATTTTCATCTCTGCACTAGTTCCCCATCGCAGCACGCATCAGATTCAAATCACTGATGCTTGCTTTTCAAGCGGACAGAGGAACTGCTCCCCCTTACCTCCAGACACTCATCACTCCCTACACCCCAGCCAGACCCCTCCGTTCCGCCTCCTCTGGCAAACTGATTGCCCCATCCCTCCGGGCGCCTGGCAGCCGCTCCTCGTGGTCTCGCCTCTTCTCTGCGGAATCTCTTGCGATCTTCTGCAAGAGACTCAGAACCCACCTTTTCTACGTCACAACAGGCTATAGTGCATCATAAAAGAAATGTGAAAATTGTGTTATAGTCAATTATAACATCACATACAGCATACTTTCCTACAGGATATAATGAATGCTTTATTAAGCACTATACGTTTTATTTGTTTCCTTGAAGTAAAGTGATCCACTTGATGGATTTGCACACAAATGCATAAAATAGATTAAACTTTCTGAATATCAAAAGGTTTGAAAAAAAGCACTTTCTGCATGGACAAGTGCAATGATAAACAAACTTATCATCAGTTTTAAACTGAAAAAACCTTTTTCCGTAGTGGAACGTATAGAAAATATTTGTATGTCATGGAGGAGGCGACCTAAGGTATGTGAATTATAGCATCTGGCCAGTGATCCTTAGAAAATCCTTATATTGTAAAGCATCCTACTTTCAAAGTATAACAAAACTGGTAAACAAATTACCAAAAATTCCAATGTTTTTAACCCCCTTTTGTGCAAACAGTGGACATTGATAATGCATGTGGGTCAATGACAAATAAGGCCTCTAAAAAGTTATTTAAAAAAGGTTTGTTCAAAATAGATAAAATGCATATTTTTGAATCTGTGACAATGTGCTTAAACAAGCCTAATTTGTTAAATAACATTTCAATGTGTTTAAATTCATTTTTTGACTGTATTTTTTACTTTACTGACCAAAAAATGTCAGGTGGTGCAACCAAATATTTGTAAAATTATTTATATTTTCCTATTATTTATTATTTATTTATTTGAAGTGAAATCTTGGTCAAGTATCTATTAGAGTGTCTATAGTGCCTTACAGATTTGTTTTTTGGGGGTTGATTATTGTATTAACAATAATTAAAGATTACTGCATTCTAAGGGTCAGTTATTTAGTATTTTTAACATCCAACGTGTATAACATATTTAACTTGAAACGAATAAACATTTTAGAGCATCTTTCAGCTTTAAATAACATTATTTATTTCATATAGTGGCATTCCTTACGGTTTGCCACCTGACTTTTGCAATTGATTTCAAATTAAACAGGCTTCTACTTGGACACCTGCATTAGCTTTCACCTATGCTAGCAATAGCATACAAATCATTTTAAAACAGAATAAGTAGTTTTATGATAAAATAACATTTTCCTAGTTTTACATTGGTTGTACCACCTGACATGGAAAGTGTCCCATCCTACCTATGAGGTGAACGTAGCTATTTTTATCAATATTTGAGAGAGCTCCGCAAACCTTTTCAGTCAGCCATGGATGTCAGATAGGGTCCTCTGGATGATGCAACATCTGGCTGATGCAATAGCCTCTTGACTTCAAAATAAAACTCCCATGTTTATGGTTGTGCCACCCTGACATTTGAAAAGCACAAATTGCCGGACAAAAGTTCCTCAATTATCTCAATAGCTTTAAAACTATTGTTATTTGTAAAATTGTGTTTATTTGAAAGGTTTCAAACATAAAATCATGACACAGTATTTTATATTGAATTTATTATTATTAAAATACCACTTTTTACAGTTTTCTTAATCTGTTCCTTTGCTCGGATGGTTGCGCCACCTGACATTTTGGGGGTTTGAGATGCCAAAACACAAAGTAATATATATTATTTGAATGTACTGAAAATTGATTCAAACTAAACATGTTTTATATAATAAAATCAGATATGACTTGAATTGATTAATTTATTTTTAAATGGAAATAATGAACTCGGACACAAAAATATGCATGTCATGTCATTGACCCATGTACATGCAAATGAGTTAAACACACATGCCCAGTCATACACACACACATCCTATTAAACTAGTAAACAAATAACCAAAAATTCCTGTTATTGTTCAGAAGTGTCTAAATGTGTGCTACCTTTCTATTCAATAAAGCCAAACGAAAATAAATTAAACTCACAAGTAGCCAATGAAGCAACAATGAACTTGAGCAGCCTCAATGTAACACATGGTAACTGTGACGGCTGCACCAAATCGCCGCACATAAAAGTGTCAGTAAAATCCCATCTCACTCCCTTCCCCCTACCTCACCTCTCTTTTCCCTTGTTTGCATTTGGTTAGTTTGTGGTATGTTTACATTCACAATACATATATACAAACCACATAATGACACAACACATAGGTTTCATTTTAACAACATGCTCAAACTTTACAAACCACATAACAACACGACACATGGGTTTAGTTTCAACATGCTCAAACTTTATGAGAGGTTTTCAGCAACAGGCTCAAACTGCATTAACTGCATTATTGACATTACCTGTTTTCTAATCAGAGTGCATGCTTTTTAGTTAAAGCATGTATGTATCATTTTGCATTTATATAACCTGAACTCTCTTCTACTTACTTGCATGTCCACCGACATCCAAACTGCCAAGAAGCATGTAGCATTTGGACTACACTTGTTGCAGTGTACAACATTGTCATTTTGCTTTAGTTGTGTACATGTCTTTATGTGATAGTTGAAACCTTGATTGTTTATTGGTTTGAATGCAATTGTCTTTATGTGATATAAGTTAATTACTTATGTTACATTTATTTGAATACAGTAAGCTTTTTGTTTGAATTGATTTGATCTGTCCCCCTTTTGGTGAAAATGTACCTGGTCAGGTCTATATATACTCTGCAGTTTGCCATTTTGGGGGAGGCTCATGTTCTGTTCAGTTGGGTTTTGTGTTCAGTTATTTGTATTATATTTTGGGCCCATAACAGTTATGTTTTTCATTCTATTTTTGTCATTCACAATTGGTTTTGTTAACACCCTTTTGCCTTTTTTTGGTAAATAAAACTCTTAATTTTACACTTTATTCTGTGTCCTCGTGCCTGCTTGCGCGGTCCATTACAGTAACCAACTAGACTGAACTCCTAAATTTGGGAGTTAGTAATTGGCAACAATTCGCCTTTTCTTTTCACATCTTTGATTGTTTCACAGATTTCATCTGTTACAGCAGCTCGGCATCTACCAATCATAAATATCTAGCAAATCCATAAAGTGGATCACTTTAGTTTAATCCTTTCCTGGCCATGCGGAATGTTCCATTTATCATCATAACAGAACCAGTCTATGCATTAACGATCATAATTTGCTTGTATCAAACCATATATTTAAACATGATACACCTCCAGAAAACTGATACAGAATGTAGGTCTTTCAAATGATGACATGTCAAATCAAGGTTTTTCCCGATACAACTACCATTTTGACCACTCACCATTGAAGATAGAGAAAACATTCGTAGATAGAATATATTGAGTCTTCCCAATTTTCTAAGCTTTTAAATTCATGTATATGTGGCCCCCAGGAGGTGCTTGCACGTCCCACTGTTAGTTTAATCGACTACGCCACTCCCACTATCAGGAGTGGGAGAACCCTGTTAACCCTTTGATACATAACCCGGGTCAAAAATTACCCGGTGGAGAGTTTATTTTCTATATCTTTGCAAAAAATGAATTACATCATTCAGCAATCCAGGTATTCCTCAATTAACTTGTTTTTGATAATCACAAATCTTTATTTTGATATTTCCTTTCTTACTTTTTGAATAAAAATGGTTTTTGTATTATTACCCCTCTAATGCATAACATGGGTAAAAAATGACCCGCATTCATTTCCTATATACGTTTATGCACACTTGAGTGTTTATTTGCTATATCTTTGGAATAAATGTATTTTATCACTCAGCAATCCAGGTAACTTGTTTTTGATAAGGAACCTTTTGATCTTTGTGCTTCTGAAAATTGACAGTTATCAGATGTGTACAGCCGTGGCCAAAAGTTTTGAGAATGACACAAGTATTGGTTTTCACAAAGTTTGCTGCTTCAGTGTTTTTAGATATTTTTGTCAGATGTTACTATGGTATACTGAAGTATAATTACAAGCATTTCACAAGTGTCAAAGGCTTTTATTGACAATTACATTAAGTTTATGCAAAGAGTCAATATTTGCAGTGTTGACCCTTCTTTTTCAAGACCTCATGCAGTACCATTCTTTATTCATGGCTGTGTTCTTAGGCAAAATTGTGAGTGAACCCGCTCCCTTGGCTGAGAAGCAACCCCACACATGAATGGTCTCAAGATGCTTTGCTGTTGGCATGACACAGGACTGATGGTAGCGCTCACCTTTTCTTCTCGGACAAGCTTTTTCCGGATGCCCCAAATAATCGGAAAGGGGATTAATCAGAGGAAATGACTTTACCCCAGTCCTCAGTAGTCCAATCCCTGTACCTTTTGCAGAATATCAGTCTGTCCCTGATGTTTTTCCTGGAGAGAAGTGGCTTCTTTGCTGCCCTTCTTGACACCAGGCAAAGATCCTCCAAAGTCTTCGCCTCACTGTGCGTGCAGATGCACTCACACCTGCCTGCTGCCATTCCTGAGCAAGCTCTGCACTGGTGGTGCCTCGATCCCGCAGCTGAATCAACTTTAGGAGATGGTCCTGGTGCTTGCTGACTTTCTTGGGTGCCCTGCAGCCTTCTTCACAACAATTGAACCTCTCTCCTTGAAGTTCTTGATGATCCGATAAATGGTTGATTTAGGTGCAATCTTACTAGCAGCAATATCCTTGCCTGTGAAGCCCTTTTGGTGCAAAGCAATGATGACTGCACGTGTTTCCTTGCAGGTAACCATGGTTAACAGAGGAAGAACAATGATTTCAAGCACCACCCTCCTTTTAAAGCTTCCAGTCTGTTATTCTAACTCAATCAGCATGACAGAGTGATCTCAGCCTTGTCCTCATCAACACTCTCACCTGTGTTAACGAGAGAATCAATGACATGATGTCAGCTATTCCTTTTGTGGCAGGGCTGAAATGCAGTGTAAATGTTTTTTGGGGGATTAAGTTAATTTTCATGGCAAAGAGGGACTTTGCAATTAACTGCAATTCATCTGATCACTCTTCATTACATTCTGGAGTATATGCAAATTGCCATCATAAAAACTGAGGCAGCAGACTTTGTGAAAATTAATATTTGTGTCATTCTCAAAACTTTTGGCCATGGGTGTGCTGAAAAGTTAAAAAAAATTATTGTGTAGACCAAATCACTGCTAAAATCATTATTTTAACTAAATTATTATTAAATTATTATTATTATAGTATGTCTTTATTGATGACGGGTCATTTTTGACCCATGTTATGCATTAGAGGGGGTGTGGAGGGCTTATGTATCAAAGGGTTAAGTGTTAAGGAAAGAGACCCGCATAGGGAATAAAACAGATGGCAGCTTTGAATTCTCTTTTCTTTTGGATTGAGTCAAAGATAGTTAAAACTGGCTCACATGCCAAACATATGAACACAATAATACAGTTAAAACATAGATACACCAAGATAGGGAAAGCATTCACTACCACCAGGGCTCCCTTTCTTTAACAATAGCAGCATCAGACTATAAATGAAATGTTCAGGCACTAATGGGAATCTCTGTAGTGAGGGAGAGTTTCTATAGCACACATATGGTATTTCTTCACCGCACTCAAACACAATATTGCACTACACCCAAGAGTAAGAGTAATTGTATGCATTACGAATAAATACGGAAGCCACACACCATTAGAGGCACAAGTGTATCACTGCAGTCGATAGACTTTAAAATACTTTCTGAAAGCCATAGTATCAGATGGATTCTTCATTCATGTCATACAATCAGAAGGCTTACTATTTATAGAAAGCATTTTCGTAGCTAGCTAGTAGGGGTCAGCGGCAGACAGGTCGTAATGTTAGCCTCAAAGTTTTTCCCTGTAGCTGCTACAGCTAGAGTTAGACCAGGGGTGTCAAACTCATTTTCACCCCGGGCCACATCAGCATTATGGTTGCCCTCAAAGGGCCGGTTGTAACTGTAAGACTGTATAAATGTAACTACTCCTTAACATATTGTTAAATAACTGTCTCTGCATTTGATTATTATTTATTCAAGTGTACAAATATTGTACATGCATTTATATAAATGCTAAAAATATATGTAAGCACATTGCTCTGTTATTATAACTTAAATCCCTTTAATTTATCAGGTTAAGAAACCCACATTACTCCATCAAACAAAGATCAAACTTTTCAAGTGAATAACAAAGACAAATATCATCAAACACAAGTTATTACATTAACTTTGTTCAAAACTTTTTTGCCACAGTTGAGAGGGGCAGAACTACGGTAGAACAAATAATTGTGAGCTGCTAAGAACATGCGTGACAGATGTGGCATTTTACAAAAACAAATGGCTGCAGACAGCCTTGCAGAGGGCACACATCCAACTAATGAGAGATGGTTTTGATTACAGTAAACATTTGGCTGCATGAACACATACACCTGTAAACACATTAAATAGCTTGCTACACATACAAAGTAGTATATGTAATGAACTCAAAATAACAATAAGGGTTGTCTTAGTTCACAACTATATTGATCAAGTTCTGGGTGAAGTTGATGAGGTGATGCTGCTTGGCGTTGAACACACCAAGTAGATCCTTTCTCTCCCTAGGACACCATATCACACACCATCCTCATCCATTGATCATGTTCTGAAAATAACAACAAACATAAAACAAAATGCAAGCACAACCATTAAATTGCACACATATTACACTGTACTTATTCTTGGTTGAAATACATTTTATTATATTTTTAATTCAGGTTTTTAAAAATGCTTACCTATTTGTCCTGGCCGGATGTCTGACACCGTTTTCCTATGGTCAGTCCGTCAATGTCTGGCTTTAGGTCTTGTGCTGTAGCTGCATCGGTGATGCGTGATCTGTGCTTGGTCTTGTTTAGATTCATTATTGAAAACATCTGTTCGCACAGGTAGGTGCTCCCAAACATGGACAGAACACGGGCAGCATGAAGTCGGAGCTGTGGCATCAAAGCAGGGGGCAGTAGACGGTAAAAGTCCTCGATTGCAGCATCCTGGAACTTTACTCTCAGGCCACTATTGCTTTGAAGCTCTATTAACTCCATCTGAAGGAGATGGGGTGCACTGTCGATGTCGGCGGTGAAAGGATTGGCAAAGATGGCAAAGCCTGAGTGCTGTGTTCTAGAGTCAGAGAAGCGCCGATCAAATTAATGAATTAACCGGTTCACTTTGCTAGCCAACCGGGCGCATGAAAAAGCACCGGGAATTGAGGCTGAGATGCTCTGACAAACAGGAAAGTTGGCAAGATTGTCCTGTTCCAGTTGGGACTTCCATAGTTGCAGTTTACGCTAGAAAGCTGTGATCATGTCGGACATCTGCGTGATGCGCAATTTCTTCCCTAAGCTCAAAAAATTGTTTGAGGACCGTGCTCCTACTCAGCCACCTTACTTCTGTATGGTACGGCACATCTCCATGCTCCAAGCCCACCTCCTTCAAAAACAGCTGGAACTGGCAGTGATTCAGGCCACGTGCCCGAATGAAGTTTACTGTTTTCATGATCGTGGTCATTATATCATCCAGTTCCAGAACCTTTCCACACAGAGCTTCTTGGTGGATAATGCAATGATAAGTTATCAGAGGTGTGTGGCAGTTACTTTTTTGCATTTTCTCTTTAACTAGTCCAACCAAGCCTGTTTTTTCTCCACACATTGCAGGTGCGCCATCGGTAGTTAGCCCCATCAACTTTTCCCAGGGTAATTTAGTTTTACTTACGGACCTCTCCACCGCATTAAAAATGTCCCTCCCCGTTGTCGTCCCATGTATGGCAGCTGCCTTCACGCCTCTTCACGCCTATATAAAAATGGGATAGATACGCTGTATCCGTGTTGTCTGTGCTTTCATCAACAGCTAATGAAAAACCCAGGTGACTGCGTGTCTCTTCGGCCAGCTGTGTTGTCAGATTGCCTGCTAGTTCCTTAACTCGGTGTGCTATGGTGTTTCTTGACAAACTGACATTTTTAAAAGTCTGTATCTGGTCGGGGCACACCTGCTCACATAACTTTAGCATGCACCACTTCAAAAATGCACCCTCTGAAAAACACTTGGAAGATTGGGCGATTTCTTCAGCCACAAAAAAGCTAGCTTTCACTGCTGCATCATTTTGGGCTGTAGCTTTTGTAAACATATTATGCTGCGATTGCAGTCTGCCTTTTCATTCTTGGACAATTAGATGTTTTTCTTGCAGGCAAAATTTAGCATACTTGGCTCCGTGTTTGGTGTCAAAATGCCGACGTAAATTGTATTCCTTCATCACCGACACTGCCTCGTAACACAGAAGATGTGGAAAATTAGAGTCTTTCCCGGTTTTCAGAATCTTTTCAAAGTATTTTCTAAGTCCTTTTTGTTAATCTTTTCAAAATATTTTCAAAATAAGTCCCGTTTTGCTCAATTTTCCAAAAAGTAGAGAAGAGGTTTCAGGAAAAAGATTTTAAAAGTTTAGACTTTATTTCAGATGAAATCACAAAGCCGAGAGCAGCCTGCAAGTTGCTCCCATATTCCTTTGTTTCAAAGAAGTTTATATACTCCTCTTAATCGTTACATGATTGGTCACTTTCATGTTTCCCTTAACATTAAGTACCCAGAAATAATGGTGGTTTTACCCATATATGGTTATTCCCCTCTCTCCATCCCTCCCCTGGGGGTGGTCCCTTCTCAGCTCACTTTTACCATCCATTGTACCAAGCGCTTCACTCATCACTTTTCTAATCGTGGTTCCGCTGTACTATTTTGAGCTCCCAAGGCCGGCTCTCCAGCCTTGCTTCTCTTGCCGAATCCAGCTGTGGTCACTCCCTTTCAAACCTTTTGCTTGGCTAATTAGTTTAACATTCCTAAAGCGTTTGATCTAAAATAAGGCTATACTAGCTCTGAAACTGCAAATGTTTTCTGTCTTGGGTTCTCTGTATTAGCCTAATACAGATCACAGTTTTTGCATATATTCTGACCATACACTGTCCATCGCCTACATGATGGGTTAGTACAACCCGCCTTTTCCATTGTTTCATAGAGGGACAGAAGCGCCCCTGTGGCTGGCCCCGGGGCTTCTGCGTGTTTCTTAGGCCCTGGTCCCTTACTGCCAGTCCCATCTTTTTCTGTGGAGGTGTTATTTTCGACCTCAAAGACATACTGTTTTTTCTCCTTGAAGCACAAACATGTATTCGCTTTCCCATCTTTCATTAAATTGCCTTCCCTCTGCATCACTTTTTTCTCTTCTTGGACATTTTGGGATTGTTTGTAGATATTTTTCAACTCCGCTTAAAAAAACTGCGAAAAACACAGATATGGAAACACTGCAATCTAGGGGCAGGATGCCGTCTTTCGCGGGTCACAAAATCGACATGCATTGTGGGAGATGTAGTTTATGGTCACTGTACACTGTAAAGCAGCATAGACTTTTATTTTAAGACAATCATATGCCTTATAAGCTCTTGCGAGTCACATAAAATGATGTGATTCGGCCCGCGGGCCGTGAGTTTGACACCTGTGAGTTAGACTATCTATCAGCTAACCGAAATTGCTAGGTGTTTACTTCGTTTTACATTAATTACAAATGGTTAGCAGTCCCCTATGATGTACAGCTACTGAATAGTCTAACCTTATCTTCGATGTACAAACGTGTTACTGGTCATATTAAGGTAAAAGTAAAAATCTTTCCGATAAATCAGTGATTATCGTTTATCCTCCGTGTGTTATTTCGTACGCACCATAGAAACAATCAAATAAATCATATCATAATACAATAATACACCAATGAAGATTAAACAACGCTGGTACTTCTCCAATCTGTGAGGGGCGGTGTTCACAGTACTGCCGGTTCGTTTCCTCCTATGTGTAGTCCTGGCTCGTCCGAAGCATGGGGAGTGTTATGATGATCCTGTCTCTTCTCGTTCGTTCGTTCCATCTGCCCAGGACCTGTGGCACGTTCCTGCCTCTTCCATCTCAGAACCTTTCGTAGATTTAGGGAGCGTGGAACAGGCAGTGTTGACATCTAGTATTACGATAACGCCTTCTTCTCCCACTCCGATTCGCCCGTCTTCCGCTGCAGCTCAGTTAAACAACATTTACATTTTACATTGTAAGGATTTAGCAGACGCTCTTATCCAGAGCGACTTACAATAATAAACAACACAAACCAAACACACGTTTTAAACACGATTCACCCTTGTTGTGACTCCAAATTTAATCGTAGTGATAGTGAACCCCTACCTCCTTATCTTACCTCTCTCGTGCAGCAGCAGACTTGATGGATATACAGGGGAAGTTTGTCCTTCGAATCACATGTCTCACATGAACAACCACGAAGGAAAGGACCTCCTGACAGGTTAAGTTCCTGCGGCTTTGTAATTGATTATCTGGTAGCAAGGGCGGGGCATAATAATTGTTCCAGTATGCTAGGACTGTAATACATGAATGATGACAGACACGCGTTTGCAGTTCAGCCATGTAATATAGAAAGTGCCCGTCACAGGTCCCTGAGCGCGGGTCATGCAGAAAACAACAAAACTAGTCGATTGCCGATGGCATCGATCTAACTAGACCCGTAACATCCTCCTTTTCCAAGTAAACACAACACATTAGAAGATACACACAAAAGTAAATTACTTTCCTATCATACAACAATGTAACCATGCAATAGCAGTAGGCTAACTTATACATTTTCCTATCATGTAACAGCATAACAATGTAACAACAGTATGGTAACATGTATTTTCCTTTTTTTTTTCTTTTTTTTTTTCACACTGCAACAGCCATACATCATACTCGTTACATAGTGAGTCTCAGAGGTGGTTTAGACAGCCGTCCAACCCTAGTGTAAGTGTGCCCATCTGAAGGCGGGGCACCAACTGGACTAGAAGGGGCCTGGGGTGTGGACCTGATGGGGCTTGGCTCAGGCACAGTTGGGGGAGCCTCTGCAGCAGTCTCTGGAGCAGAGGCTGCCTCTGGAGCATGTGCTGCCTCAGGCCCATTCGTTTTGTGTGTGGCTCTGGCAGTTGGCTCGGCCACTCTGAGGTCAACCCTGTTATGACAGTACAGGGAGCCATCAACATCCACCAGATAAGATCTCGGTACAACCCTGCGAAGGCAGGTCCCGACTCTCCAACGGTCAGTGTTATCACCCGGCAGGGGCTTCATCTGGACAGTTTCCCCGACCTCCAGCTCCGGCAAGTCCCGGGCAGACCTGTCATAGAAGGATTTAGCCAGTTGCTTCCTGTGGCGCAGCTTTTCAGTGACCCCTACCACGAGGACTGGTTCGAGGAGTTTGTTCATCGCCGGAATAGAAGTCTTCAGTCGGCGGGACATGAGGCGTTGTGCCGGGCTGCTGCCCATGTTTTCGGTGGGAGTATTTCTCCAGTGCAGTATGGCTTTCCAGGGGTCATCACCATCATGCGCGGCTTTGCGCAGCAGATTCTTCGCAATCTTCACGGCCGACTCCGCCTTGCCATTCGCCTTCGGGTGTCTCAGAGGAAGTCACATGCTCGAACTCCCATTCAGAGGGACTGAGTGAACTGAGAGGTAAACTGAGGGCCATTGTCCGTAATGACCCTTTCTGGCTGGCCATGTCGTGCGAACTGTGCTTTACATCGCTTGATGACTGTCTCTGCGGACATGTCGGGGAGAAGCTCAATCTCCCAAAAATCGGAATAGTGGTCGACTATGAGGAGGTAATCCTTCTGCCTGTGGGTGAACATGTCCATGCTGAGGATTTGCCACGGCCTGGTAGGCAGGTCATGTGAGAGCAGGGTCTCCTTTTGCTGATTGTGAGCATACACATTGCAGGTCGAGCAGGTGCTCACAAAGTCCTTAATCTCCGTCTGCAAATTGGGCCGGTACAAGGTCTCCTGAGTGTGTCGGTAGCATGCTTCTCCTCCTATGTGACTCGAATGTATGCGTGTCAGCATCTCTTGGCGCAGCGATTTTGGGATGATGACCTTTTGCCCCCGGAATAGAACGCCATTCTGCACACTAATCTCATCCCTGAAGGGCCAGTATTCTCTAGCAATGAGAGGTGCTTCTTCCTTCACATCTGGCCAGCCCATAAGAACTGTGTTCTTCAGTGCCTGCAGACACTCATCTCGGTCAGTGTGCCGCCTGATCTCTTCCAGACGCTGGCTACTCACATTCAAGTAGTCCGCCTGGTTCACATGCTGTACATCCTCTTGCTCTTGCTGCAGGGAGCAGATAGCGTGCCGCTGGTATACTGTTCCTCTGCCGGCGCATCCTGCTGTAGCTCTGCTGAGCGTGTCGCTGATGAACATCTCAGACCCTGGTTGTAGATTACCCTCAGGTCTTAGCTCTGCAGGGTCATGAGCATGCTCTGAAGTATCTTGGGTGCGTTAAGGAGAGGCTTGCTGAAGATAGAGATCAGAGGCTTATGGTCTGTCTCTGCTGTGATTGGGTCACGGCCGTATAGGTAGTGGTGAAACCTCTAGCAGGCGAAGACGATGCTGAGACACTCTTTCTCAATCTGTGCATAGTTTTTTTTTTTTGCGGGGGTAAAAGCTCTCGAAGCAAATGCGATGGGCTGGCCTTCCTGCATGAGACAGCATCCGAGACCGCTCTGACTGGCGTCGCTCTGGATTGTGATTGGCTTGGTCACATCATAGTAGCGCAGGATGGGCATGGTTGTGGCCAGTGACTTGAGCTCATAAACCGCTGCCTCGTGTTTAGGTAGCCAGTGCCAGGGTGTGTCTTTGTCCAGCAAGCGTCGCAGCGGCTTGCAGACACTCAATAGATGTGGCATGAACTTGGCCAAGTAGTTGGCAAAGCCAATGAGGCGCTGTACACCTTTGGCATCCGTCGGGTTGGGCATGTCGATGATGGCTCTCACC
The DNA here is from genome assembly GCA_029706075.1 of Aldrovandia affinis. Classification (NCBI taxonomy): domain Eukaryota; kingdom Metazoa; phylum Chordata; class Actinopteri; order Notacanthiformes; family Halosauridae; genus Aldrovandia; species Aldrovandia affinis. The sequence goes on from JAINUG010000585.1 coordinate 106,300, forward strand.
TTCTCCGGGTCAGGCTTCAGTCCGGCAGATGAGAGGATGTGGCCGTGAAACTGCACCTCAGCCACCTTGAACTGCAGCTTCTTCAGGCCCATCCGCAACTTGACCTCGCGGCAGCGTTCCATCAACGCCACAAGCTTGGCATCATGGTCACTCTCAGCCTCCTTGTCTGTGTCTCCACAGCCCACAACCAGGATGTCATCTGCGATGGGCTCGATGCCCTTCAGACCAGCCAGGAGCTCATGCTGCTTACGCTGATACACCTCGGGTGCCACGGACACTCCGAATGGTAGCTTGAGCCACTGCTTCCTCCCCCAGGGGCTTCAGAACGTGGTCATGAGACTGCTCTCATAGTCCAGTTTGCACTGCAGAAATGCATCCCGGGCATCCACTAAGGTGAAGCCTCTGGCCTTTGGCAGTTTGTACAAGATGTCCTCCAAGGTAGGCATGATGTAATGAGAGCGCTTCAGGGCCTTGTTCAAGAACTTGGGATCAATGCATATTCTTCGTTTTTCTGGCTTTTTCACAATCACCATGTTGCTGATCCAATCTGTAGGGTCCGTGACTGGCGCCATGTGGCCATCAGCCTCGTACTTGTCCAGCTGGGCTTTCACTGCTGCTTTCATCGCGATGGGGACGTTGCGAGGAGCACTCTGAACTGCAGGAACATTGGGACCCAGGTCAAAGTGGACCTCCCCAGGTACAGATTCCACAGGAGAGTTGAATACGTCAATGTATTTGTTGATCAGCTGTTCCTTGGTTAGGGCTCCAGGCTGTGCATGTTCCACTTTGAGCACATCCCTTGGAATTGTGAACTGCATGAGACCTAAGCGTTCACAGGTGGAGCCTGACAGAAGAGGATGTTGGCTTGTCTTCACTATTTCGAATGAGAGCTTGTGCGTTTGGCCTCTCACTGTACATTCAGTTTCAAAGATGCCTATGGAGCTCAGTGTTTCCCCAGAGTACAGCTTCAGTCTTGTATCACTCGGGCAGAGAGGTGCATCAGGAGCCAGCCTTTTCTTGTCTTGAAAGCCCATTACATTGCATGTGGCTCCAGAGTCCAACTGACATTGTTGTGGCTTGTTGTGGAGTCGTAGTGTCACAAACCATTTATTTCCTTTGGTGTGCACTGCACCGATTCACTCATGCATGCATAAGTCCTCTCCATCACTGTTTTGCTCTGAGCATTCTGCAGTATTTTCCACACAGTTTACTTTCCCATCAGTATGCCCCTTTTTGCTTTTTTGACACACTTTTGCAAAATGGTTATGTGTTCCACATGATTTGCATTGTTTCCCAAATGCTGGGCAATGTTCTCTCTCCCTTCAATGCGAATTGCCACAGTATTTGCATGCATTACCTGTGTCTCCGGTTCTGGGTGGGTTGCTCTGCTTCCATTGGTTTTGCCTGGAATGTTGCTTAGCAACGGCGTGCACAGCCTCTGTGTGCGGAGGACTCGTTGTTGCAATTTCCATCGCTCTCATTCGAATGTCCGTTTGCTCTGCTGCGTGGCACATCTCGATGGCGGTAATCAACGTCAGTCCCTTTTCTCTCAGCAACCTGCGTCTAATGCTCTCGTTTGCAACGCCCAGTACTATCTTATCACGGATAATTTCATCTTTTAACTGTCCGTACTCACAGGTTGCTGCCCTTTCTCTCAGCCTCGTCACAAAGTTATCAATGGATTCTCCCTCCTCCTGCTTGCAACTCCCGAAAACGTACCTCTCGTGTTCTTCGCTGGTTTGAAATACTTCTCCAACTCATCCAGTATGACGGCGGGATCCCCCTGACCCGCTACGGAAAGGTTCAAGTTGTGACGGTAGACATGTCTGCATTCACTTCCCATCACGCTCCTCAGAGTTGCAGCTTGTATTTTCTTGTCCTTCTCAGCTATGCCAGTGACGAGGACATAGTCTTCATATTCGGCCCGAAATATGTCCCAATTGACGCTCCAATCGCCCGTGAAGCTCATAGGTGACGGTGGTGGAATATTAACGTTAGCCGCCATGCTAGTGTAAGATATTGAACTGTAGGCAGACGGGTAAATCATATCACAATTACAAAGGATCTGTGCGGCCAAATGGAGACAGTCATTGACATATGAATGGAACTCCTGAAACCAAGAATAGCCAGTAGAATACATGGATAGGTGATCAACCAGCTACTCAGGTCAACCATTTAGACTTGATTAACAATACAATAGACTGTTTCCTGGCTAGGCCCCGGGAACTGAATAAATCACACTCCCTCTAGTGATGAGCAGACTGATTGATTTAGGCAGGCCAGACACTGGTTTCCCTAAATCAATCACATTATTTCCAAATACACATTTCTGTTTCCCGCCTCAGAAGAACAAAGCCGAAAAGAGTATTTAGAGTCATTCTGTTGGGAGAAGGACATTCAGACGAACTCCGCTGAGTCCAGAGTGCTTGCTGGTATTCTTGTATTACCTGTCATTTACTTTGTTACTGTCGCTACCGAAATAAAACCGTCTTCATCAAGATCAGAGTGCTGCCGTATTTCTTACACTAGCTACCGCCGGTGTGCTACAGGATAACGTTAGCTCCTCTGTCTCGTCTTCAGCAGAACCACTGGACTCCGGTTCTGACATGCACACTGCCTAATACTCGGCTAACATACGAAATAACAAAATAAGAAACGAGTTCACCAACTTCTGACACCATGTTCCAGTATGCTAGGACTGTAATACATGAATGATGACAGACACGCGTTTGCAGTTCAGCCATGTAATATAGAAAGTGCCCGTCACAGGTCCCTGAGCGCGGTTAATGCAGAAAACAACAAAACTAGTCAATTGCCGATGGCATCGATCTAACTAGACCCATAACAATAATGGGTACCAGCCAGGGGTGGTAAGTAACGAAGTAAAAATACTTCGTTACATTACTTAAGTATTTTTTTCGGGGATCTGTACTTTACTTGAGTATGTCTTATTTGCTCCTACTTTCACTCTTACTCCACTACAATTTTTAAGAAAATGTTTTCTTTTTACTCCGATACATTACCCCATGCCCCCTCCCAAGTATTCGTTACATTTCCAATCCGATGGAAAAAAAAGCTTCCTTTTTTTTAAAAAAGCACACAAACTCAATTTGCCAGCATACGGGATACGGCCCGCTCGCTCAGCAGCACATCATCGTCATTGCTACTGGAAGAAGATGGCAGAAGCAGCAGGTGAAGATGCTCTCGCTGCCGCCAGCAATGATGAAACGGACAGGGATCACCCATGCCCATATCAAATCAAATCAAGTTTATTTGTATAGCGCTTTTCACAATAGAATTGTCACAAAACGCTTAACAGATGGGGAACCCAGGCCTAGACCCCCCCAAAAGCAAGCCTAACGGCAACAGTGGCAAGGAAAAACTCCCTTGGTAGGGAGAAACCTTGGGAGGAACCAGACTAAAAAGGGGGCGAGCCCTTCCTCTTCTGGCCGGCACAGGGTATGTCCAAAAAAATACCATGTCATGGTCAGTCCAAGGTGGGGGGTGGGTGCTAAACCACGCAGAGAGGGTCCGGGGAACTGGGGTTGGCATGGGGGTGAGGGTTGATGGGGCAGCTCACACTTCTCGCAGGATCTAGGAGGCTCGGGGCAGGTGCCCCGAGTCAGAGGCCGAGGCAGAGAAGAGAACATGCAGTCACAAAAAAGGCAGTGCTATAGCCAGTAGCATTATGTAAGAGCAGGGGAGCACAAGCATAGGAAATATACAGATAGCCCCAACAGGTGTAAGCTATGGCAGCATACCTATTAGGAGAGGGACAGAGAAAACACGGAGCCATGAGAGAGTTCCAAACAATCTACACCTGATCAAGGATAACCAGCATAACAGTGGTGGTAACACATTGAGGAGGTGACAGTATGGAAAGTTTCTCACTCCATAAGACACTAGGGCACGGCCTTCTCCATCTCTCCACCTAGACTATGTTTGGCAGTAGGCTAGGCTGAAAAGATATGTTTTTAATCTACACTTAAAAATTGAAACTGTGTCCGAATCCCTAACATGCCTTGGTAAACCGTTCCACAACAGAGGAGCTCTAAAAGAGAAGGCTCTACCATCATCTCTGTTTTATCTGAATTTAAAAGCAGGAAATGTACTGTCATCCAGTTCTTTATATCAGAGATACAAGCCTCTAATTGAGTGAGTTTAAGTGTTTCACCTGGTTTCATTGATATGTACAGCTGTGTATCATCTGCATAGCAATGGAAATTCACACCATGTTTACGAATAACATTACCCAGTGGTAGCAAGTATAATGAGAACAGTAATGGTCCCAGCACTGAGCCTTGTGGAATACCATATTTAACCTGAGAGTAGTCAGAGAACTCTTGATCTAATTGCACAAATTGAAACCGGTCTAATAAGTATGATTTAAACCATGAGAGTGCCCGTCCAATCAGGTTTTCTAGCCTATGAAGGAGAATCTGGTGGTCAATAGTGTCAAAAGCAGCACTTATGTCAAGGAGCACTAGAATAGAAACACAACCAGCGTCCAATGCTAACAGTAAGTCATTTACAACTTCAATAAGTGCTGTCTCAGTGCTATGGTTTGGTCTAAAACCTGATTGTAGTGTTTCATACAGATTATTCGTTTTTAGGAAAGCAGTTAATTGTTGAGCTACAGATTTCTCTAAAATTTTTGACAAAAAGGGCAGATTTGAAATGGGCCTATAGTTCTTCAGATTAACAGGATCAAGATTTGGTTTCTTTAGAAGAGGCTTGATTACTGCCACTTTTAAAGACCTAGGTACGCAACCCAATAATAGGGATGTATTTATGATATCTAACATGGGCTGGCCTAGCACAGGCAAAAGCTCTTTAATAAGCTTTGTTGGTATGGGGTCTAACAGACATGTAGATGATTTGGAGGACATAACCAGTTTACTGAATTTGTCCAGATCCAAGGGAGTGAAAAACTCAAGGGTCTCTACGCAACCCTGCTCCTGATAGCCCTGTGCTATCTCGGGAGTTGGAGTGCTAGATATTGGAGTCATTTTCATAATTTGTTCTCTGATTGTCTCAATCTTATCAGTAAACGAGTTCATAAAGTCATTGGAGTTATAGTTAGAAGGATAACTGATGGAAACTGAAGACTGTTTTTTTGTCAGTTTAGCTACCGTGTTAAATAGAAATCTTGGGTTGTTTTTATTCTGGTCAATTAATTTTGAGAAGTACGATGACCTAGCTGTAGTAAGGGGCGTGCTTGTATTCTATGAGGCTTTCCTTCCAAGCAGAGCGAAAAACCTCTAAATTGGTAGAGCGCCATCTGCGTTCTAATTTCCTGAAACTTGTTTAAGGGCACGGGTATGGTCAGTAAACCAGGGTGCAAGTTTCTTCTCACTGCATTTTCCTCTCTTGAGGGGTGCGACCGCATCAAGTGTATTCCGTAAAATGTGATTTAGCGCATCTGTTTGATGATCAATTGACAAAAGGCTATTTGGGTCCTGCCTTGATACTAAGGATTTGGGAAGTAAGTTTATACATTTTGAAGCCGTCAATGAATTTATAGAGCGGCTGGAATAGTATCTAGGTTCCGATTTAATAAGAATATTTACCTGAATTTCAAAAGTAATCAGAAAGTGATCCGATAGTACAGGATTATGGGGAGACACAATGATATTTTCGACATCGATACCATAGGATAAGATTAAATCTAAGGTATGATTGTGGTGGTGGGTTGGTTCAGATATATTTTGAATAAAACCAACAGAGTCAATAATAGCTGCAAAAGCCAGTCCTAAAGGGTCACTGTCATTATCAACATGTATGTTGAAATCTCCGACAATCACAACTTTATCTGCCATAGTTGCCAAGCTCGATAAAAACTCTGCAAACTCAGAAAGAAAAACAGTATACGGTCCAGGTGGTCTATAAATAGTTATTAAGAGGAAGGATTGCACTGAGGTAACTAGATCTTTTGACCATCCAGAAAGCATAGCAAGCGATTCAAAAGAGGAGAACTTATCCCCACATTTAGGTGTAAAACTAAATTTTGTCGAAAAAATCACAGCAACACCGCCGCCTCTACCGGACAGACGCGGCGCTTGGCAGCTGGCATAACCATCGGGAGATGCCTCATTAAGTGTACTGTATTCATCAGGCCTAAGCCAGGTTTCAGTGAAACTAATCAGGTCAAAACTATAGTCTGTGATTAGTTCGTTCACAAGAACCGCCTTGGGGGAAAGTGATCTAATATTTAACAATCCACATTTAAGATGCGTCTTACTACAGGCAACACTTACTGCAGGCTGAGAGGTTTTAATATAAATAAGATTATGTGCACAAATGCCACGACAGCCAGTGTGCTCAGATAGCTTTTTACTTCTAAAACCATTTCCAAAACGAGGGACAGACACAGTCTCAATAGCTAAGCTAGTCACGTTTTTTTGGAAGCTAGCAGACAGTGGTTTAGGACCAGAAGTCTGCTGCCTGGCTAGCGCTCTGAGAGGTCATACATTTTAAGAATTTATGTTTATGAAGCCCAAGGGATATGTCTAGCAAGCGAGTGTCACAAGTGAACATAAACAAAGCAGTAATTAAGTTTGTCATTGAAGGCCTTCAACCATTCAGTGTGGTGAACCTACAAGCATTCAAAAACCTGATCCAGGACCTCCAGCCCAATGCCACCATCATGTCACGTCCCACTCTATGGTCAAGTATAGCCGAAGCTACCAAAACTATGAAGAAGAAAGTGATTGCGGCAATGAGGGAGGTGGAATACATCGCAACCACCACAGACTGCTGGACTGCCAGGAGGCGCAGCTTCATTGGCGTAACAGCTCACTGGCTTGATCCTGACAGTTTAGACAGGCGCTCAGCAGCCCTAGCATATAGGCAGTTAAAAGGCTCTGACACGTTTGATGTTTTAGCTGGTGCATTAAATGACATCCATGCAGAATACCAGATTCGTGACAAGATCATTAGAACAACGACTGACAATGGGTCGAATTTGATAAAAGCATTCCACGTCTATGGAGCCCAACAAGACAAAAACAACAATGTGACTGACACTGAAGAAGCAAGCTGCTCAGGTGAGGAAGATGAGGAAGAGATTCAAGAGGAGGAAGAGGGTGAAGTTAACTTCCAAGAAGTGACAAGTGTGCTTGATGAAGGCGATGGCATTGAGTATCATCTACCCGAGCATCAGCGTTGCGCATGCCACCTTCTTAATCTGGTGTCAACAGTAGATGCTTTAAAGGCAAACTCAAATGAGATCTACAAAAAAGTGTCCAGATCCTCATTTTCAAAGTGCCAGGCACTATGGAACAAGAGTGCGCGATCCGCTACTGCTGCAGAAACCATCGAAGATGCATGCAAACTTCAGCTAATACGGCCCAATACAACTAGATGGAACTCGATGTTCTTCACAGTGGAGAGAATAGTGAGGATCGTCAAAGAACAAGGAGAGGGAGCCAGCCGAGATGTCTGCGCATCATTCAAAATTCCAATGTGAGTACTGTTTACCGATATTTTTTACTACACACTCACTAATTCCCCCATTACAACTTCCCCACTCATAACTACTTAAAACTTAACTACCCCAGTACAGTAACCCCACCCACTCCCTGAAACTACCCCACACTAATCAACCCAATACAACTGCCCCACTCTAAACATCCTAAAGCCCTAACTGAACATTATATTCCATTCTAAAGCTACTACCTAATATTGGATTCAACTATCTCACTATGACTACTCGTTTATCTGTCTAGTCTGCCTGCTTTAGTATCACTTTATATCTGTAAAGTGTCTCTCTCTCTGATTTTATGGTTAATTGCAATGTTAAGTCTGTTACTACTTCATCCTTAATTTCTCTCATTTGTGTATCTGTTTAATTTGCCTGATTTGTTTTTATATCTTAATGTGTCTTTTACTTTTACTTTCTTGATTGTTTTTATATTTTAAAGTGTCTTGTACTTTTTGCATGTCTGTATTGTATTTTCTATGTTCAGGACCCCAGGAAGATTAGAGGCATACCCATGTGTTTCTAATGGGGATCCTTAAATAAACATAAACATAAACATAAACTACCCCAGACTGAATTGAAACGTTTTGTTTGTCACAGGCTCAATCCATCAGAATTGGCCTTCTTAGCAGAATACTCAGCAACCATGAGTCCAGTGGCCAAGGCTATCGATATTCTGCAGGCTGAAACCAACATACAGATGGGATGGCTTCTTCCCACTCTGACTCAGCTGAAGACAAAACTGGATCGGATCAAGCCATCCTTAAAATTTTCCAAGCCACTTGTTGATGCCATTCAACTGGGTTTGAAGAACCGCTTCAGCGAAATCTTGGAAGACCCAGAACTGATTGCAGCCGCCATCTTGCTGCCAAAATTCAAGACGTCGTGGACCAAAGACGAAGCCATCCTCAAAAAGGGTAAGGAAAAGCCTGATTCTTTTGTAAACAGATATTTTGTATTTATTTTCAAAATAATATATATGTGTATGGTAGCAGATAATATACATTCAACCTCACATTAAAGGGGGGGGGGTTCACAGATATAATGATGCATGCAGTTCATTGCTTGACCAATGCAATACCGATGTCCTTATGGCCAGAATTGGCCGGGCTCATAGCCCAACTCCATTCCTCTCATTGAGGGTTAGAGAGGGTAAACAATTAACAAAACCTATGCAGTAGATTAACACAAAATAATTCAAATAAGAAAGGAATAATATACCATGGTAGGCTATGCATTCTATGAAAATAGAGCTTGTGTTGCATGCATCCCTGAGGTGGAAGGTTTAGGCCTATGCTATGTCTCAATTAACTGTCTAGAATGATACCATGGCTATTTGCCAAATGAGAGTTACAGTAAAGATTAGACCTATGGAAAATATGTACTTTGGCTGTCATTGACTAATGTTCTGAATGCCATTCTGTTCAATTTCTGCATGTGTATGGGACATGCATTGTTTTTCAGGACTGGACTACATCAATCTGGACATGGAGCCCTTGATGCCCCTCGGTAGCCCCATTGCTTCTGATGATGACGACTTCTTCTCGTCCATCAAGACAACTGCACAAGAAACCTCAAAAGAACTTGAGGGATATCTGGCATGCTCTGCTGACCACAGCAGTCTGCTGAAGACCTTCCCCTCCATCTGTAAGGTGTCCATCAAGTTAAACACGCCTCTTCCTGCCTCAGCTGCGTGTGAAAGGCTGTTTAGTATTGCAGGGCTTCTATTTAGCCCTAGGAGAGCAAGGATGGACTCCAGCAATTTTGAAAATCAGCTTCTGCTGAAGCTGAACAGAAGCTTTTACAGCCTTAAATAGTAACCCGTCTTACAAATGAGCTAGCCAGTCAGATTCTGTGTAAAGAGAGAGAGCCTAAGAGTTTATTTTGAAGATATTTCAACTTAAAGGGATGGTTCACGCTCATTGCACAATTCTCGAATAGTTGTCTTACCTTGTATCTTTTACCTCTTAACTTCTGCTGCTTTCATGCAGATGTTAGTTTCATAATGTAATTTCAGGGTCACACACTTTAGGGCCTAGTAGGAAAGACAGTTATTACAGAATTATGCAAAAACTAAACAATGTGATTTGTGTCTGCTGCTACTGTGAGTTCAACCCCTATACTGCGTTAAGGTGCCAGTCAGATTCTGTGTAGCCTAGCCTGAGAGTTTCTTTTGAAGATATTTCAACTTAAAGGGAGCGATGGTTCACCCTCATTGCAAAAGTCTCTAATAGTTGTCTTATTGTCCCTTATGATTGCAAATCGTATTGGCAGTGTTGTAATCTTATCACTTATTTTATTTGCAGTGTTCTGATCTGCAGGATTGTACTACTGTAGGATTTCACAGAGCATGCAAGTCAATGCACTCCTGTCCTCTTGGCTCTCACACACACACACACACACATACACACACACACACACACACACACACACACACACACACACACACAAATAAGGGGGTGGGGGATTGACTGTAGATCTGTCTCTGTTTGTTGTCAATTGTCATTCATATTCAATTAAAACATTGCATATCACTCCCACAACAATTGGTCTGCTTATTTATGGCTATTTACAATTAATTTGAATATTTACTTTTTACTTCTGGTAACTTAAGTACATTTTAAATCGGATACTTTTGTACTTTTACTCAAGCGGTGTTTGAATGGGGGACTTTCTACTTTTACTGGAGTCATATTTAGGGTGCCTTTGCAATGCAAAGAGGCCACACTACAGTGCAGAGCACTGCAGTGTGGCCTTTTGCATAGCAAAAGGCACTCTATTGTTCTTCCGCCATACTTCTTATTTATTATTCTTCCGATACAAAACTTTGGTTCGCTACTAGTCTAGTCTCCACCGTTGCCAGCACAGACGCACGAAATACATCAAAACGTGCGGCTCGGGCGGGAATCGTGTGCTATTACTTTCTTAGCGATCGCGCCTGACGTTTTCGCACGAAGTGCGAAAACGTCGACTCTTTGGGCCCATTGACAATGCATGTGAAACTGGGAAAAAGGGCCAAATTAGAAGTACTGTCTTTGTACTCTCTGGCCTTTTGGGCCCTTTATTCCAAAAAACCGTGAGGCCTATTTCAATGGAATTTACATTGGATGAGAGAGGACAAAAATGCCTACATTTTGGTGCATAAATTGGGCTGTACAATGGAAGGGTGTGGGAGTTACATGATAATGTTTGGAAGATTTATTTATAAAAAAATGTCAGATTCCACTTTACATTGAAGTCAATGGACACAGCTAGAGTGGGTGACGTCACAATGGCCTCTAGCTTGACCAGGTGCAAATTTTATCAAAAACTCCCAAACATTATCGTCTAACTCCCACACCTTACACTCTGCATGCACAATTTATACACCAAAACGTAGGCATTTTTGTCCTCTCTCTTCCAATGTTACTTCCATTGAAATAGGACCCACGGTTTCTGAAAAATCGCCCAGAAGGACAGAGAACGCTGTGTCAAACTCGCATTCAATCCCATGTTAGGTCAAAAAAATATATTACAAAAATAAGACCTGCCGATTTATATTTGATCACAGCTCATTCATTTTAAATCATATCAACACCATTCAAACTCTAAACGGGAGAGGACTACCTCTATTAAGACGCCTTTTTTACAGAATGTTTATAAATGCTGTAGTTTTGAAACAGGAGCCGTTTATGTTTTGAAAGAGACTTCACACTTGCATACGAACCCGTTGCTAAGCAACGGCATAACTCCACCTAAAAAAGGCAAAGCACTTCGTTCCGACATGTTTTACACAACTTTCTGGACCGATTTGAACGGGGAAAAAAGCCTAGTTATTGAGGCGGGTATCACAGCGAATACATTGCGAAGTTTCACACTGGTTTAACCGCTAGATTTATCGCTACGTTACAAAATGTCACCGCAATGCTAGCGCGACCATGGTTTTCAATGGGTAGCATCCTAGCAACGTTTCAGAGTTCATTTACACAAATTTCTCGACCGATTTGAACGGGGAAAAGGCCTAGTTATTGAGGCGGGTATCACAGCGAATACATTGCGAAGTTTTACACTGGTTTATCCGCTAGATTTATCGCTACGTAACAAAATGTCACCGCAATGCTAGCGCGACCATTGTTTTTAATGGGTAGCATCCTAGCAACGTTTCAGAGTTCATTTACACAAATTTCTCGACCGATTTGAACGGGGAAAAAGGCCTAGTTATTGAGGCGGGTATCACAGCGAATACCTAGCGAAGTTTTACACTGGTTACACCTCTAGATTTGCCACTGCATTAAAATCATTTTTCCAACAAAAAAAAACTAGACTTTTTGGAACATCTGAACACTGTCTCTAACACACTGAGCCAACCTTACCAAACCAAACCACACCACACCACACACACACACACACACACGCACTCTCCACACTCTCACACACACACACTCACAACACGCACACGCACTCTCTCACACGCGTGCACACACGCACACACACACGCACTCTCACACGTGTGCACACTCACACACACACACACTCACAACACGCACACGCACTATAAATTGCAAAAACGTGACTTCTTGGAACATCTGAACACTGTCTCTAACACACTGAGCCAACCTTACCAAACCACACCACACCACACACACACACACACACACACACACTCACAACACGCACACACACTCTCTCACTCCCTCTCACACAAATGTATCTCTCTACTCCTTTTAACAAGCCACACCACACACTCAAACACACACACTCACACGCACACACTCACACTCTCTCACACGCGTGCACACACACACGCACTCTCTCATACGCGTGCACACTCACACGCACACTCTCGTACGCGTGCACACTCACACACTCTCTCACACACACTCTTTCTAACACACTGAGCCAACCTTACCAAACCACACCACACGCACACACGCCACACTCTCCACACTCACACACACACACTCACACTCTCTCACACGCGTGCACACACACACACACTCTCGTACGCGTACACACTCTCTCACACACACTCTTTCTAACACACTGAGCCAACCTTACCAAACCACATCACACACACACACACACACACACGCCACACTCTCCACACTCACACACACACACACTCACAACACGCACACGCACTCTCTCTCTCACGTGCACACTCACACTCACACTCTCTCACACACACGCATATCTCTCTACTCCTCTCCTACTCCTTATACCTATCAATGAAACCTGGCGAAGGACAATTCGAACAGTTGGAGGCCTGTTTTAAAGACATAAAAGACTGGATGTCAGATAATTTTCTATTGCTGAATACTGATAAAACAGAGATGTTGGTCTTGGGGCCCAAAAACCTCAGAAGAGGGTTATCTGATTTATCTCTTAATCTGGATGGTTGCTCTGTTGCTGCAAGTTTGGCGGTAAAAGACCTTGGTGTTACTATAGATCCTGGTCTCTCATTTGATAGTCACATCAAAAACATTTCCAGAGTAGCCTTTTTCACCTGAGGAATATTGCCAAAATTAGGGGCTTCCTGTCATTAATAGATGCAGAAAAATTGGTACATGCCTTTGTTACATCTAGATTAGATTATTGCAATGCATTACTGTCTGGCTGTTCCAATGCCTCACTCAGGAGCCTACAACTCGTACAGAATGCTGCTGCAAGGATCCTGACTAGAACAAAGAATTATGAGCACATTAGTCCTGTGTTAGCGTCACTTCACTGGCTTCCTATAAACTATCGTGTAGACTATAAGGTACTCCTCTTAACTTATAAGGTGTTGCATGGACTTGCACCCTCTTACTTGACGGATCTACTTCATCCGTACAATCCCCCACGTTCACTTCGCTCACAAGATGCAGGCAACTTGGTAGTCCCTAGAATATCAAAAATACAGCAGGTGGCAGAGCTTTCTCCTATAGAGCTCCTTTACTATGGAACAGTCTACCCATCTCTGTGAAGGAGTCAGACACGGTCTCAATTTTCAAGTCTAGGTTAAAAACGCATCTCTTTAGTCTCTCTTATAGTCATTAGGTGCAGATGTGGAGGGCGTAGCAATAGAGCCTTCTGGTGCAATGAGCTATCCTTACTGTCACCAATCATAAGTGATGATCCGCCCCTATCAGGACTGCTGATGATGTGGTGGGATGGTCTCTGAGTGCCCTCATGGCTGCGTGCTCCTGTGCCACTCACCTAATTAGTTATGCTGCCCTAGATTACTTCTGCTGGTGCAAAAGTGTTATCACTACTCTTTCCCCTGATCCGGCGTGATATTTATCATAGTCATAATTGCACCTTTCCTCTTTTCTCCCCGGCTTCGTGGGCACCTGCCCGGAGCTCACCTGCCCCAGAGTCAACCCCCCACCCCTGCCATGTGTTAGCCGGATGCCGCTGGCCCAGACCCTAGCTGCTGGTTCCATCCCCCGCCCTGCCCTGGTATCTGGAGGGATGAGGTCCACCCCACTCCTACACTTAGAATGCCCTTCCAGTGGTCTGTTAAGCCGCATGAGCCTCAAGGACTATCTGTGTTGTTTTTCTCTGTATCCCACAATTTTCCAGGAGTTCATCTCGACCGCCTTTTAAGGGGTCAGGGAATAATTTTCCAGTTTCCTACATTGGCTAAAATGGTTTTCTGGTTTTTTGATTCCCTCTGGAAAATGCCAATTGTGAAGCGCTGTGTGACAACCTGTTTGTAAATGGCGCTATACAAAAATAAAGATTGATTGATTGATTGATCTGTGTGTGTGTGTGCGTTATTGCTTGTGTGCGGGGAGAAGGCACCCTCAAAATTTCTGTGGAATTTTTTCTAGTGAATATTTATTATTCTCCCGTTCAAAACTTTGGCTCGCTACTAGTCTCGCACCATTGCCAGCACACATGCAAAAAATACATCAAAACGTGCGCCTCGGACGGGAATCGTGTGCTATTACTTTTCTTAGCGATCGCACGTCACGTTTTTGCATAAAGTGCAAAAACGTGACTTTTTTGGGGGCCCATTCAAATGAATGGAGCGGAATGTTCACAGCTAGAGTGCGTGATGTCACAATGCCTCTGCTGAAGGATTCTAATTATGAACATTCCGCTCCAGCTGTGAACATGTTCAGTGACATCTCAACACTCTCTCTAACACAGTGAGCCAACCTTACCAAACCACACCACACACAAACACACTCTCCACACTCACAAACACACACACGCATAACACGCACACGCACTCTCTCTGTCACGTGCACACTCACACACATGCGTATATCTCTACTCCTCTCCTACACATCTGTGGGTGTGTGTGTGTGTGTTACTGCTTGTGTGTGGGGACAGGCACCCTCAAAATTTCTGTGGAATTTTTTCTAGTTAGGGTGCCGTTTGCAATGCAAAGAGGCCACACTTCAGTGCAGAGCACTGCAGTGTGGCCTTTTGCATTGCAAAAGGCACTCTATTGTTCTTCACCGCCATACTTATTATTTTTCTTTATTCTTCCGCCAAACTTTGGCTCGCTACTAGTCTCGCACCGTTGCCAGCACAGACGCACGAAATACATCAAAACGTGCGGCTCGGGCGGGAATCGTGTGCTATTACTTTTCTTAGCGATCGCGCCTGACGTTTTTCGCACGAAGTGCGAAAAACGTCGACTCTTTGGGCCCATTGACAATGCATGGGAAACTGGGAAAAAGGGCCAAATTAGAAATACTGTCTTTGTACTCTCTGGCCTTTTGGGCCCTTTATTCAAAAAACCGTGAGGCCTATTTCAATGGAATTTACATTGGATGAGAGAGGACAAAAATGCCTACATTTTGGTGCATAAATTGGCCTGTACAATGGAAGGGTGTGGGAGTTACATGATAATGTTTGGAAGATTTCTTTATTAAAAATGTCAGATTCCACTTTACATTGAAGTCAATGGACACAGCTAGAGTGGGTGACGTCACAATGGCCTCTAGCTTGACCAGGTGCAAATTTTATCAAAAATCTCCCAAACATTATCGTCTAACTCCCACCTTACACTCTACATGCACAATTTATACACCAAAACGTAGGCATTTTTGTCCTCTCTCGTCCAATGTTACTTCCATTGAAATAGGACGCACGGTTTCTGAGAAAATCGCCCATAAGGACAGAGGACGCTGTGTCAAACTCCCATTCAATCCCATGTTAGGTCAAAAAAATATATTACAAAAATAAGACTGGCCGATTTATATTTGATCACAGCTCCTTCATTTTACATCATATCGACACCATTCAAACTTTAAACGGGAGAGGACTACCTCTATTAAGACGCCTTTTTACAGAATGTTTATAACTGCTGTAGTTTTGAAACAGGAGCCGTTTATGTTTTGAAAGCGTCTAATCGCATTTTTTTCTTTTAAAGAGTTTACCAGGCAATTTCGATGTCCATACAACTCCTTCATTTTACATCATATCGACACCATTCAAACTCTAAACGGGAGAGGACTACCTCTATTAACACGCCTTTTTTACAGAATGTTTATAGATGCTGTAATTTTGAAACAGGAGCCGTTTATGTTTTGAAAGCGTCTAATCAAAAAAAACTTTTCTTTTTAAGAGTTTACCAGGCAATTTCGATGTCCTTACAACTCCTTCATTTTACATCATATCGACACCATTCAAACTCTAAACGGGAGAGGACTACCTCTATTAAGACGCCTTTTTTACAGAATGTATATATATGCTTTACTTTTTAAAACAGAGCCGTTTCTATCGGCCTGATATGCATTGCAGAAGAACCGGTTGCTAAGCAACGGCTTAACTTTACAGAAAAAAGTCAAACTGCTTCGTTCCGACATGTTTTACACAACTTTCTGGACCGATTTGAACGGGGAAAAAAGCCTAGTTATTGAGGCGGGTATCACAGCGAATACATTGCGAAGTTTCACTGGTTTAACCGCTAGATTTATCGCTACGTTACAAAATGTCACCGCAATGCTAGCGCGACCATGGTTTTCAATGGGTAGCATCCTAGCAACGTTTCAGAGTTCATTTACACAAATTTCTCGACCGATTTGAACGGGGAAAAAGGCCTAGTTATTGAGGCGGGTATCACAGCGAATACATTGCGAAGTTTTACACTGGTTTATCCGCTAGATTTATCGCTACGTTAACAAAATGTCACCGCAATGCTAGCGCGACCATTGTTTTTAATGGGTAGCATCCTAGCAATGTTTTCAGAGTTCATTTACACAAATTTCTCGACCGATTTGAACGGGAAAAAGGCCTAGTTATTGAGGCGGTTATCACAGCGAATACCTAGCGAAGTTTTACACTGGTTACACCGCTAGATTTGCCACTGCATTAAAATCATTTTTCCAACAAAAAAAAACTAGACTTTTTGGAACATCTGAACACTGTCTCTAACACACTGAGCCAACCTTACCAAACCACACCACACACACACACACACACACACACACGCACTCTCTCCACACTCTCACACACACACACACAACACACACACGCACTCTCACTGCGTGCACACACGCACACACACACACACACTCTCACACGCACACTCTCACACACACTCTCACACACACACACACTCACAACACGCACACGCACTATAAATTGCAAAAACTTGACTTCTTGGAACATCTGAACACTGTCTCTAACACACTGAGCCAACCTTACCAAACCACACCACACCACACACACACACACACACGCACTCTCTCCACACTCACACACACACACACACTCACAACACGCACACACACTCTCTCACTCCCTCTCACACAAATGTATCTCTCTACTCCTTTTAACAAGCCACACCACACACTCAAATGCACACACTCACACGCACACACTCACACTCTCTCACACGCATTTTATTTTGCACTCTCTCATGCACGTGCACACTCACACACTCTCTCACACACTCTTTCTAACACACTGAGCCAACCTTACCAAACCACACCACACACACAAACACTCACACGCGTGCACACTCACACACTCTCTCACACACACTCTTTCTAACACACTGAGCCAACCTTACCAAACCACACACACACACACACAACACACACACTCACACACACACACACACACTCACACTCACTTTTCTCTCAGGTACGCACACACACACATGCAACTCTCATATGCGTGCACACTCACACACTCTTTCACACACACTCTTTCTAACACACTGAGCCAACCTTACCAAACCACATCACACACACACATGCCACACTCTCCACACTCACACACACACACACTCACAACACACACACTCTCTCTCTCTCTCACGTGCACACTCTCACTCACACTCTCTCACACACGCATATCTCTCTACTCCTCTCCTACACATCTGTGTGTGTGTGTGTGTGTGTGCGTTGCTTGTGTGTGCGGGGGAGAAGGCACCCTCAAAATTTCTGTGGAATTTTTTTCTAGTTAGGGTGCCATTTGCAATGCAAAAGGCCACACTTCAGTGCAGAGCACTGCAGTGTGGCCCATTGCAAAAGGCACTCTATTGTTCTTCACCGCCATACTTATTATTATTTTTCTTTATTCTTCCGCCAAACTTTGGCTCGCTACTAGTCTCTCAGCGTTGCCAGCACAGACGCACGAAATACATCAAAACGTGCGGCTCGGGCGGAATCGTGTGCTATTACTTTTCTTAGCGATCGCGCCTGACGTTTTTTCGCACAAAGTGCGAAAACGTCGACTCTTTGGGCCCATTGACAATGCATGGGAAATGGGGAAAAAGGGCCAAATTAGAAATACTGTCTTTGTACTCTCTGCCCTTTTGGGCCCTTTATTCAAAAACCGTGAGGCCTATTTCAATGGAATTTACATTGGATGAGAGAGGACAAAAATGCCTACATTTTGGTGCATAAATGGGCCTGTACAATGGAAGGGTGTGGGAGTTACATGATAATGTTTGGAAGATTTCTTTATTAAAAAATGTCAGATTCCACTTTACATTGAAGTCAATGGACACAGCTAGAGTGGGTGACGTCACAATGGCCTCTAGCTTGACCAGGTGCAAATTTTATCAAAAATCTCCCAAACATTATCGTCTAACTCCCACACCTTACACTCTACCGGCACAATTTATACACCAAAACGTAGGCATTTTTGTCCTCTCTCGTCCAATGTTACTTCCATTGAAATAGGACGCACAGTTTCTGAAAAAATCGCCCATAAGGACAGAGGACGCTGTGTCAAACTCCCATTCAATCCCATGTTAGGTCAAAAAAATATATTACAAAAATAAGACTGGCCGATTTATATTTGATCACAGCTCCTTCGTTTTAAATCATATCAACACCATTCAAACTCTAAACGGGAGAGGACTACCTCTATTTTTTTACAGAATGTTTATAACTGCTGTAGTTTTGAAACAGGAGCCGTTTATGTTTTGAAAACGGCTTCAAAAATAAAACTATTATTTATATTTGATCACAGCTCCTTTTTTAAATCATATCAACACCATTCAAACTCTAAACGGGAGAGGACTACCTCTATTAAGACGCCTTTTTTACAGAATGTTTATAAATGCTGTAGTTTTGAAACAGTTTCTGAGAAAATGTAAGGACAGAGGACGCTGTGTCAAACTCCCATTCAATCCCATGTTTTTTCAAAATGAGTTTAAAAATAAGACTGGCCGATATATATTTGATCACAGCTCCTTCGTTTTAAATCATATCAACACCATTCAAACTCTAAACGGGAGAGGACTACCTCTATTAAGACGCCTTTTTTACAGAATGTTTATAACTGCTGTAGTTTTGAAACAGGAGCCGTTTATGTTTTGAAAACGGCTTCAAAAATAAAACTGGCCGATTTATATTTGATCACAGCTCCTTCGTTTTAAATCATATCAACACCATTCAAACTCTAAACGGGAGAGGACTACCTCTATTAAGACGCCTTTTTTACAGAATGTTTATAAATGCTGTAGTTTTGAAACAGGAGCCGTTTATGTTTTGAAAGAGACTTCACACTTGCATACGAACCCGTTGCTAAGCAACGGCATAACTCCACCTAAAAAAGGCAAAGCACTTCGTTCCGACATGTTTTATACAACTTTCTGGACCGATTTGAACGGGGAAAAAAGCCTAGTTATTGAGGCGGGTATCACAGCGAATACATTGCGAAGTTTCACACTGGTTTAACCGCTAGATTTATCGCTACGTTACAAAATGTCACCGCAATGCTAGCGCGACCATGGTTTTCAATGGGTAGCATCCTAGCAACGTTTCAGAGTTCATTTACACAAATTTCTCGACCGATTTGAACGGGGGAAAAGGCCTAGTTATTGAGGCGGGTATCACAGCGAATACATTGCGAAGTTTTACACTGGTTTATCCGCTAGATTTATCGCTACGTAACAAAATGTCACCGCAATGCTAGCGCGACCATTGTTTTTAATGGGTAGCATCCTAGCAACGTTTCAGAGTTCATTTACACAAATTTCTCGACCGATTTGAACGGGGAAAAAGGCCTAGTTATTGAGGCGGGTATCACAGCGAATACCTAGCGAAGTTTTACACTGGTTACACCTCTAGATTTGCCACTGCATTAAAATCATTTTTCCAACAAAAAAAAACTAGACTTTTTGGAACATCTGAACACTGTCTCTAACACACTGAGCCAACCTTACCAAACCACACCACACCACACACACACACACACACACACACGCACTCTCTCCACACTCTCACACACACACACAACACGCACACGCACTCTCTCACACGTGCACACACGCACACACACACGCACTCTCACACGTGTGCACACTCACACACTCTCACACACATACACACTCACAACACGCACACGCACTATAAATTGCAAAAACTGGACTTCTTGGAACATCTGAACACTGTCTCTAACACACTGAGCCAACCGTACCAAACCACACCACACCACACACACACACACACACACACACACACACACTCTCTCCACACTCACACACACTCACAACACGCACACACACTCTCTCACTCCCTCTCACACAAATGTATCTCTCTACTCCTTTTAACAAGCCACACCACACACTCAAACACACACACTCACACGCACACACTCACACTCTCTCACACGTGTGCACACACACACGCACTCTCTCATACGCGTGCACACTCACACACTCTCTCACACACACTCTTTCTAACACACTGAGCCAACCTTACCAACCACACCACACGCACACACGCCACACTCTCACACTCACACACACACACTCACACACACACTCTCTCACACGCGTGCACACACACACGCACACTCTCATACGCGTGCACACTCACACACTCTCTCACACACACTCTTTCTAACACACTGAGCCAACCTTACCAAACCACATCACACACACACACGCACACTCTCCACACTCACACACACACACACTCACAACACGCACACGCACTCTCTCTCTCACGTGCAAAAATAAGACTGGCCGATTTATATTTGATCACAGCTCCTTCGTTTTAAATCATATCAACACCATTCAAACTCTAAACGGGAGAGGACTACCTCTATTAAGACGCCTTTTTTACAGAATGTTTATAAATGCTGTAGTTTTGAAACAGGAGCCGTTTATGTTTTGAAAGAGACTTCACACTTGCATACGAACCCGTTGCTAAGCAACGGCATAACTCCACCTAAAAAAGGCAAAGCACTTCGTTCCGACATGTTTTACACAACTTTCTGGACCGATTTGAACGGGGAAAAATGCCTAGTTATTGAGGCGGGTATCACAGCGAATACATAGCGAAGTTTTACACTGCTTAAACCACTACATTTACCGCTACGTTACAAAATGTCACAGCAATGGTATCGTGACCATGGAAAAGAATGGATAGCCAGTTTCTATGATTCCGACTTGTTTTACACAACTTTCTGGACCGATTTGAACGGGGGAAAAGGCCTAGTTATTGAGGCGGGTATCACAGCGAATACATAGCGAAGTTTTACACTGGTTTAACCGCTAGATTTATCGCGACGTTACAAAATGTCACCGCAATGCTAGCGCGACCATTGTTTTCTATGGGTAGCATCCTAGCATGTTTACGACTTCATTTACACAACTTTCTCGACTGATTTGAACGGGAAAGATGGGCTGGTTATTGAGGCGGGGTATCAAAGCGAATACCTAGCGAAGTCTTACACTCATTAAACCGTTAGATTTTCCGCTGCATTAAAATCATTTTTCCAACTTGTTTTAAAAACACAAGTTTTTAATACCAAACAAACACATTTTTTAACAAACCACACCACACACTCAAACACACACACTCACACGCACACACTCACACACACTCGCTCACACGTGTGTACACACACACACACGTGAGTATCAAGGTCCAGATCTGCCGCACCTTTGCTCTTGCAATGTATGTCCAGATAAACCCAGCACTATGCATATATGTGGAACACTGGAAATAAAACTTATTTTATTTTGACCATATGTGTTGGTGTTACTGATCCATTTTTTGTTGCCAGTTCTGCTTATTTGATCTATTCCAGTACAAAACACTGCGATGGATTGGTCTAAATGTGACTACTACCAAGATGGACGGCTGTCTGCTTCAGTGATAACTGTTTGCAATCTGAGTTTGTCACAAAACAAAAATACACTTTAATTTTAGGTATTGTTAGTATGCTAATGAAACATTACTTCAAAGTGATGAAGTGTGTGACGCTGTGTGTGAAAAGAAAGCTTCAAAACATTTTCATCTTACTCCCACACCTTCCACTGAACATACGCGTATCTCTCTCTACTACTCTCCTACACATCTGTGTTTGTGTGTGTGTGCGTTACTGCTTGCGTGTGGGGAGAAGGCACCCTCAAAATTTCAGTGGAATTTTTTCTAGTGAATATTTATTATTCTCCCGTTCAAAACTTTGGCTCGCTACTAGTCTCGCACCGTTGCCAGCACAGACGCACGAAATACATCAAAACGTGCGGCTCGGGCGGGAATCGTGTGCTATTACTTTTCTTAGCGATCGCACTCGACCCTTCTTTGGGCCCATTGACAATGCATGGGAAATTGGGAAAAGGGCCAAATTAGAAGTACTGTCTTTGTACTCTCTGGCCTTTTGGGCCCTTTATTCAAAAACCGTGAGGCCTATTTCAATGGAATTTACATTGGATGAGAGAGGACAAAAATGCCTACATTTTGGTGCATAAATGGGCCTGTACAATGGAAGGGTGTGGGAGTTACACGATAATGTTTGGAAGATTTCTTTATTAAAAAATGTCAGATTCCACTTTACATTGAAGTCAATGGACACAGCTAGAGTGGGTGACGTCACAATGGCCTCTAGCTTGACCAGGTGCAAATTTTATCAAAAATCTCCCAAACATTATCGTCTAACTCCCACACCTTACACTCTACATCAGGGGTGTCCAAACTTTTTCCACTGAGGGCCACATACAGAAAAATATACGAAAGGCTGGGCCACTACTAGAGTTAACATTAACAAAATCAGTCAAATGTAGGTAAATTATGCCTGATAATTCAATATTCTTAAATAAAAAAGAAAACAGACAACATCACGACTTTTTATAATGAATTTTAATATATTTTGTTGCAAATGGATTAACGGCACATTCTCAAAATATCAGTCTCTGTTTCTTCTTAAACAGAGCCAAACACCCCTTCACTGCCCTATATAAAGAGATAGGGGGCATGTTAATTTAAGTGAATAAACTGTTGGTATTATTCACTTTTCAACAAAATTTTGTTTTAAAATCAACTTTTATTATAATTGATGAGTATTCAAGCTTTTCGACATAAAAGAGTAATTCTTTTTAGTAATGCATTTTAACAGCGTCACCTCCACTCTCTCGCACCTTGGCCATTCATTGAAGCCATTCCTTTGCGCTCTCCTGTCATAGCCGGAGCCCCATCCGTTGTAATTCCACACAGCTTGTCCCATTGAAGTTTCATCTTGTCGATTGCATCTGACACAGCTTCAAAAATTTCTTTACCCGTTGTTGTGCCCTTTAGACTCGTGAGATCAAGCAGCTCCTCCGTTATGCAAAACTCCTCGCAGAAAAATTAAACAGCTGTGCGGTGTCTGTGCTCTCGTCACATGCAATCGAGTAAAAATCAAAAGCACAAGCTTTATGTTCCACTTGGTGATTTAAGTTAGCAGACAAGTCTTCGATTCGGCGCACAACTGTGTTTCTGGACATGCTCACGTTGTTGATTTCTTGCATCTTTTCCGGGCACGTTATTTCTGTGACTTTACTGAGGCACTGTTTAATGAAGTCACCATCTGAAAAAGGTTTCCCGTGTCTTGCAATAAGTTGAGCTACCTCATAGCTGGCTATGGTAGCATTCTCTTGTATTTTGTTAGCACGGAAAAAATACTCTTGTTGAGTTCGCAGGCTAGCTGCCATTTGTTTAGCTTTCTCTGCCCGCTCAGCACCAGTGTAGGACCTGTAGGTCTGATGTTTTGTTTCGTAGTGCCTACGTATATTGTACTCTTTCATCACTGCAACAGTATCATTGCAAATCAAACAGACACACTTCCCCTTGACTTCTACAAAAAAATATTCATTTTCCCACCGTGTCTGATATTTTCTGCACTCACTTTCTATCGTGCGTTTCTTTGATTCCGCCATTTTTGGTCATCTCTTGCAACATTTTTATTGATTAATTTGGAGGGAGAGGCTGCTGTATTAATGAGTCTTCAATGAATACGGGTGGCTCCACTAGTGGTGAAACTAAGAATTACAACTCAGTCAAGTGCAAGTTTCATGCGCGGGCGATATTCCATTATATTTTTATAATTTGCTGCGGGCCAATAAAAAATGGACCGCGGGCCGCAGTTGGCCCGCGGGCCGTAGTTTGGACACCCCTGCTCTACATGCACAATTTATACACCAAAACGTAGGCATTTTTGTCCTCTCTCGTCCAATGTTACTTCCATTGAAATAGGACGCACGGTTTCTGAGAAAATCGCCCATAAGGACAGAGGACGCTGTGTCAAACTCCCATTCAATCCCATGTTAGGTCAAAAAATATATTACAAAAATAAGACTGGCCGATTTATATTTGATCACAGCTCCTTCATTTTACATCATATCGACACCATTCAAACTTTAAACGGGAGAGGACTACCTCTATTAAGACGCCTTTTTTACAGAATGTTTATACATGCTGTACTTTTGAAACAGGAGCCGTTTATGTTTTGAAAGCGTCTAATCGCATTTTTTTTTTTTTATGAGTTTACTAGGCGATTTCGATGTCCTTACAACTCCTTCATTTTAAATCATACTGACACCATTCAAACTCTAAACGGGAGAGGACTACCTCTATTAAGACGCCTTTTTTACAGAATGTTTATATATGCTTTACTTTTTCAAACAGAGCCGTTTCTATTTTCAAATGGGCTTGATATGCATTGCAGACGAACCGGTTGCTAAGCAACGGCTTAACTTTACAGAAAAAAGTCAAACCGCTTCGTTCCGACATGTTTTACACAACTTTCTGGACCGATTTGAACGGGGAAAAAAGCCTAGTTATTGAGGCGGGTATCACAGCGAATACATTGCGAAGTTTCACACTGGTTTAACCGCTAGATTTATCGCTACGTTACAAAATGTCACCGCAATGCTAGCGCGACCATGGTTTTCAATGGGTAGCATCCTAGCAACGTTTCAGAGTTCATTTACACAAATTTCTCGACCGATTTGAACGGGGAAAAGGCCTAGTTATTGAGGCGGGTATCACAGCGAATACATTGCGAAGTTTTACACTGGTTTATCCGCTAGATTTATCGCTACGTAACAAAATGTCACCGCAATGCTAGCGCGACCATTGTTTTTAATGGGTAGCATCCTAGCAACGTTTCAGAGTTCATTTACACAAATTTCTCGACCGATTTGAACGGGGAAAAAGGCCTAGTTATTGAGGCGGGTATCACAGCGAATACCTAGCGAAGTTTTACACTGGTTACACCGCTAGATTTGCCACTGCATTAAAATCATTTTTCCAACAAAAAAACTAGACTTTTTGGAACATCTGAACACTGTCTCTAACACACTAGAATAGAATAGCCTTTATTAATCCCGGGGAAATTTGGTTTGTCACAGCAACAATGGTACAGGAGTGAAATAACACACAAGACATACAGGACATAACAACATACTGGATAATAAATATATTTAAAAACCAGAGTAAAACCTAAATACAATAATTTAAGAAATAAAAATAAAAAGAATAAAAATATACTGGAGGTTTGCAAACACCAGATAGTAAGTACACTGGTATGTGCTGTCTAAGAAAAACAAAAGAAAAACAAGCCAACCTTATCAAAACCACACCACACACACACACACACACACACACGCACTCTCTCCACACTCTCACACACACACACTCACAACACACACGCACTCTCTCACACGCGTGCGCACACACACACACGCACTCTCACACGTGTGCACACTCACACACTCTCACACACACACACACACTCACAACACGCACACGCACTATAAATTGCAAAAACTTGACTTCTTGGAACATCTGAACACTGTCTCTAACACACTGAGCCAACCTTACCAAACCACACCACACCACACACACACACTCTCTCCACACACACACACACACACACACTCACAACACGCACACACACTCTCTCACTCCCTCTCACACAAATGTATCTCTACTCCTTTTAACAAGCCACACCACACACTCAAATGCACACACTCACACGCACACACACACACTCTCACACGCGTGCACACACACACGCACTCTCACACGCGTGCACACTCACACACTCTCTCACACACACTTTCTAACACACTGAGCCAACCTTACCAAACCACACCACACGCACACACGCCACACTCTCCACACTCACACACACACACTCACACACACACTCTCACACGCGTGCACACACACACGCACACTCTCATACGCGTGCACACTCACACACTCTCTCACACACACTCTTTCTAACACACTGAGCCAACCTTACCAAACCACATCACACACACACACACTCCACACACACACACTCACAACACGGACACGAAACTCTCTCTCACGTGCACACTCACACTCACACTCTCTCACACACACGCATATCTCTCTACTCCTCTCCTACACATCTGTGTGTGTGTGAGTGTGTGTGTGCGTTATTGCTTGTGTGTGGGGAGAAGGCACCCTCAAAATTTCAGTGGAATTTTTTCTAGTTATTTATTTATTCTTCCGCCAAACTTTGGCTCGCTACTAGTCTCGCAGCGTTGCCAGCACAGACGCACGAAATACATCAAAACGTGCGGCTCGGGCGGGAATCGTGTGCTATTACTTTTCTTAGCGATCGCGCCTGACGTTTTCGCACGAAGTGCGAAAACGTCGACTCTTTGGGCCCATTGACAATGCATGGGAAACTGGGAAAAAGGGCCAAATTTGAAATACTGTCTTTGTACTCTCTGGCCTTTTGGGCCCTTTATTCAAAAACCGTGAGGCCTATTTCAATGGAATTTACATTGGATGAGAGAGGACAAAAATGCCTACATTTTGGTGCATAAATGGGCCTGTACAATGGAAGGGTGTGGGAGTTACATGATAATGTTTGGAAGATTTCTTTATTAAAAAATGTCAGATTCCACTTTACATTGAAGTCAATGGACACAGCTAGAGTGGGTGACGTCACAATGGCCTCTAGCTTGACCAGGTGCAAATTTTATCAAAAATCTCCCAAACATTATCGTCTAACTCCCACACCTTACACTCTACATGCACAATTTATACACCAAAACGTAGGCATTTTTGTCCTCTCTCTTCCAATGTTACTTCCATTGAAATAGGTTTCTGAGAAAATCGCCCATAAGGACAGAGGACGCTGTGTCAAACTCCCATTCAATCCCATGTTACCCAGCAAACAAAATGTGGTTCCCAGAACATTCTGGGAACGTTATTTTTGGTTATGTAAAGGTTAGCAGAACGTTACATTTTTGGTTCTCCCTAAGTTCTGATGGAAAGTTTTCTTTACGTTCTATGAACGTTCTGTGTAGGTTGCATTCAGGTTTGCAAGGAACATTCTGGGAACGTTATCCTAAAGTTACAGCAATTGCAACGTCTCCTAAACGTTCCCAGAACGTTTTATAGTTCTCCCTAGGTTCTGATGGAAAGTTTTCTTTACGTTCTTGGAACGTTCTGTGTAGGTTGCATTCAGGTTTGCAAGGAACATTCTGGGAACGTTATCCTAAAGTTACAGCAATTGCGACGTCTCCTAAACGTTCCCAGAACGTTTTATAGTTCTGCTTAGGTTAAAATGTATAGTTTTCTTTACGTTCTTGGAACGTTCTGTGTAGGTTGCATTCAGGTTTGCAAGGAACATTATCTTAAAGTTACAATTGCATCCCAGTTGTAATGAATGCTAAAATTAGGTAAAACACAAGAGCTCTGGAAAGGGACTTTATTTTTTTAAAGGCACAACCAGGTAGGTACACAATATACAGAGTATAAAAAAACAAAGACAAATCAAGTCAAAGTATACAGTATACAGATATACATAGTATACAGAGTATAAAAAAGGTACAGTATTACAGTCGATGACGGGCAGGGGCCTGGGGCATCAGAAGGGGATTGAAATGTCTTTCTGCCGCCTCTGATGGATATGCAGTTGGTGGCATTCTGTCTGGATGTGCTCCAACAACGGGCAGACGCCGTCGATGTGTTGCCGTGTACTTTGGATTAGAATCCAGGCAGTCCTGCAGTCTGGCACACAGGTTGGAGAGCTCCTCGCTGCGCGAAAGAATGGAGGCCGCACAATCCACCCAGACACCCCTCTTGGATGCAGTCCTCCTCATCGGACATCAGGTCAATAGTGACGCCCTTCCAGAAATCCATGTCACCTGGAACTAGTACACTCTGCCTCGCTTCCAGCAGCTGTAAACACAATCAGTATAGACAATCAGTACTGCTCAATGCACTGCGTGTTGACACAAGACATCTACTAATGTAACAGAAAATTAATGTCACATTGACCAACAATATTATTCATTATTTATACCACTGTCTATACTGGTTATATCTTCTATAGTGTATTCATATTTGTACTACTGTCTAGTAAATCTTACCCTTTCTTCTCTGTCGACTGCGGGCTGCATTCTTCACGGCTTCTGCCTGAACTGCAAGGTCCGGTTGGCTGAACCGGAAGTTCCTGCGCACGGTCTCATAGTAGGTCTTACAGGCCGCTGGAAAACAATTGAATGAGTATGGTAGTCTATGCATAAACAATGGAAATAGCCACACTAAAAGTACTTTTAAAAGTAAAAACGAAAAAATCTGCACAGTACAGCAAACAGTAAAATACTTACACATAATGGCATCATTATCCACACTATGCAAATCCGGGCTTGCTGCTAGAGCTTCCACCAAATAAGAAGTGACTGCCTCATTGCGAGGCGAGCTCAGTCTCTGAAAACAAAATATAAATATATTAGAGAACCTATTTACATTTATACAGCAGAATGCATGTAGTCTTTTTTATTTTGTATCTTACCCTTGCTCTGGTTCGTAGCGCCTGCTATTTCCCTCAGAGTTGTGGAGACGACGCGCTGCTTTCTATGAAATACAAGATTTAAAGTCACTTAATGAATCTCTCCAATTTACTAGTGGAGACAAAGAAAGTAGTAAATAAATCATCTTTTTCATGCAGTTTGTAGGCGTATTTAATCACGCTCTCAAATTAAGTGTCATACATCGAAATCTATAAATAAAAGATATACTTATTTGAGTGTTGGTACATTGAAAATCAACTACATTCGCGGATAATCGCCGTCGAAGCTAGCTAGACAGTTTACTGAAGCTGGTACAACAATAGCAGCTGGAAGCTAGCTTAGTTAGCTAGCTAATCCCACTACAAATATCAAATTAAACAGTTTATAGGCACATTTAATCACTGCAAACATTCTCTTACCGCAATTTTGGGATTCTGCGCCCGTCTTTTCCTCTTCATCTCCTCCACGGGTGTAATGTTACCGTTATGGGCTACCAAAGCTGACACCGTTTTCTCCAAAATTCCTATTCTATTCTCCATCGACTCAAATCCTCTACTCACTTGTACACTCATGTCTTCCAAAGACTCTTTCACCTGGTGAGACAGGCCAGTCATAGCATGCAACAATCTCTTCTCTGTGTCGGCGGGACTAGATGAAACTAGTCGATCATGAATCCGTGGTGTTGTAAGAGAGCCGCCTTCCCGGTGCAGCCATTGCGATAGATTGTAGTAGAGAGAGAATTTTAAAATGGCGCGCAATGTACTGTTGGTTTGGTCTAGGGACAAAGGGCTCGACTGTGTGAATGACTCTAATTAGCATTGAATAGGTGGAGTTTCAATTCTTCCAAGGAAACAGACTAAAATCTAGCCCTGTATGTATCTATTGATTTGTAAAACAAGTTACTGACCCTCATTGGATTTTGTAAAAATAAATTGTTGAAATAAATTGTGCTGTTTTCTGTATCTTTTTGATAACATTATTGACCATTGCTAGTGACATAAAAGGCAATTCATCATAGCATACCAGGGCTCTACGTTAACTTTTTTCTTCTAAGGAGTACCCCTTATAGGGTTATATAAATATATATATTGTATATATTCGTATATATTATATTATAATATAATGGCCATGACGGATTGGGACGCCCCCCCCCCTTACTCATAAGCTTTATTTACAATGTTGGTCATCTAATTTGTGAACTTAACAAAAGTCTTCAGCTCTCATTGCTGATTTTTGGTTTTGATTCATTGCAAACAATATTATAACATTCCCAGAACGTCCTGGGAAGGTTCCAATACAGACAACCTAAGGAGAACCTTAGGAGAACGTTCCATTTTAGTTCAAATATTCCTTAAAGTTAACGTTATTTTAAGTGGTTATTTGAACGTTCTGTTATGGTTTTGGTTAATTGCAAACCATAATGTAACGTTCCCGGAACGGTCTGGGAAGGTTCACGAAAAATAAACCAAAAGAGAACCTTGAGCTAACGTTACGGAAACGTTCTTTGTTTGCTGGGTAGGTCAAAAAAATATATTACAAAAATAAGAAATGGCGATTTATATTTGATCACAGCTCCTTCATTTTAAATCACACCGACACCATTCAAACTTTAAACGGGAGAGGACTACCTCTATTAAGACGCCTTTTTTACAGAATGTTTATACATGCTGTACTTTGAAACCAGAGCCGTTTATGTTTTCAAATCGGCTTCAAAAAAATAAAACGGGTTGATTTATATTTGATCACAGCTCATTCATTTTAAATCACACCGACACCATTCAAACTTTAAACGGGAG